>JBBPDJ010026012.1:0-19930 GCA_037974625.1 Cucumis cinereus | reverse complement strand
TTTAGAAACTTGTTTAGTGGAAAATGACCAAAATGCCTGGATACTAGATTCAGGAGCCACTAATCATATTTGTTCTTATTTACATGAATATAGTTCCTTCCAGCAGCTCAAGGAGGATAAAATGACGCCCAAGGTTAGAACGGAAGATGTCATTTCAGCTCGTGCAGTGGGAGACGCCAAGTTGTTTTTCATAAGTAGATACTTAATCTTAGAAAATTTGTATATAGTACCTAAGATTAAAAGGAATCTAGTATCTATTTCTTCTCTTCTTGAACAATCATATTCTATCTCTTTTTCTCTTAATGAAGCATTCATTTTGAAAAATGGTGTGCATATTTGTTTAGCTAAATTAGAAAAAAAAAACTTCTATGTATTACGACCAAACGAAGCGAAAGCAATTTTAAATCATGAGATGTTTAAAACTGCTAATACTCAAAACAACAGGCAAAACTCCTAACAACAATTCCTATCATTGGCATTTAAGATTGGATCACATTAATCTAAATAGGATCGAGAGGTTGGTAAAGAATGGACTTCTAAATGAGTTAGAAGATGATTCATTACCTCCATGTGAATCTTGTATTGAAGAAAAAATGACTAAAAGACCTTTTACTGGAAAATGTTATAGAGCCAAAGAGCCCCTAGAACTTGTACATTCAAACCTTTGTGGTCCGATGAATGTAAAAGTTCGAGGAGGTTTTGAATACTATATTTCTTTTATAGATGATTATTCAAGGTATGGCTATTTATACCTAATGGAACATAAATCCGAAGCTCTTGAAAAGTTCAAGAAGTATAACGCTGAAGTTGAAAATCTATTAGGTAAAAGGGTAATAATACTTCGATCTGATCGAGGTGGAGAGTACATGGACTTAAGATTTCAAGACTATATAATAGAACATGAAATCCAATTCCAACTCTCAGCACCTGGTACACCTAAACGAAATGGTGTATCAGAAAAGAGAAGTAGGACCCTGTTAGACATTGTTCGGTCTATGATGTGTTATGTTCAATTTCCTAGCTCGCTTTGCGGGTATATAGTAGAGACTACAGTACATATCTTGAACAATGTTTCTTAGAAAAGTGTTTCTCAAACACCTTTCGAATTATGGAGAGGACGCAAACCGAGTTTAAGTCACTTCAAAATTTGGAGTGGTCCAACACATGTGTTAGTGATAAATTCCAAGAAGTTAGAACCTCGTTCAAGGTTATGCCAATTTGTTGGTTACCCTAAAAAACGAGAGGTGGTCTATTCTTCAATCCACAAGAAAACAAAGTATTTGTATCAAGAAATGTCACTTTCTTGGAAGAAGACCACATGAGAGATCATAAACCACGTAGCAAGTTAGTATTAATTGAAGCTACTGATGAATTAACAATAGTTGTTGATGAAGCTAGTCCCTCATCAAGAATTGATGAAACCAACACATCAGGTCAGGCTCGTCCTTCTCAATCATTGGGAATGCCTCGACGCAGTGGAAGAATTGTATCAAAACCTAACCGTTAATTGGATTTAACTGAAACTCAGGTTGTCATACCAGATGATGGCATCGAGGATCCATTATCCTTTAAACAGTCAATGAATGATGTAGACAAGGACCAATGAGTCAAAGCCATGGACCTTGAAGTGGAGTCTACGTACTTCAATTCAGTGTGGGAGCTTGTAGATCTACCTGAAGGGGTGCAAATGAATCTATAAGAGAAAGAGAGACTCGGCTAGAAAGGTACATACCTTCAAAGCTGGACTTGTAGCAAAAGGTTATACCCAAAGGGAAGGGGTTGACTATAAGGAAACGTTTTCCCCTGTTGCTATGTTACAGTTTATAAAGATTCTCTTGTCCATAGACACGTTTTATGATAATGAAATATGGCAAATTGATGTCAAGACTGCTTTTCTGAATGACAATATTTATGAGAGTATCTTTATGTCTCAGTCCGAGGAGTTCATAACTCAAGGTCAGAAGCAAAAAGTTTGCAAGCTGAATCGATCTATTTATGGGTTGAAGCAAGTATCCAGATCTTGAAACATTAATTTGATACTCTGATCAAATCTTATGGTTTTGACTAAAACGTTGATGAGCCTTGTGTATACAAGAAAATCAACAAAGTTAAGGTAGCTTTCTTAGTACTTTATGTGGATGATATCCTTCTTATTGGAAATGATGTAAGATACATAACTGACGTTAAAACCTGGCTAGCAACCCAATTCTAAATGAAAGATTTGGGAGAGGCATAGTTTGTTCTAAGGATCCAAATCATTAGGGATCGTAAGAATAAAACGCTAGCACTGTCTCAAGTAACTTATATTGATAAAATGTTGATTCGATATTTGATGCAGAACTCTAAGACAGGGTTCACTTGTCTAAGGAACGGTGTACTAAGAAACCTCAAGAAGTTGAGGATATGAGATGTATTCCCTATGCCTCAACTGTGGGCAGCTTAATCTATGTTATGCTCTACACTAGGCCAGACATTTGTTATGTTGTGGGAATAGTCAGTAGATACCAGTCCAATCCAAGGTTAGGAAACTGGACGACAATTAAAATTATCCTCAAGTATCTAAGGAGAATGAGAGACTACATGTTTGTGTATGGTGCTAAGGATTTGATTATTACAGGATACATTGACTCTGATTTCCAAACTGACAAGGATTCTTGGAAATCCACATCAGAATCAGTGTTCATCCACAATGACGGAGCTATAGTGTGGCGTAGCATCAAACAAAGATGCATAGCAGACTCAACTATGGAGGTTGAATACGTCACCGCTTGCGAAGCAGCAAAAGAAGCAGTTTGGCTCAGGAAGTTCCTACATGATTTGGAAGTTGTTCCAAACATGAAATTGCCCATCACACTATATTGTGACAACAGTGGGGCAGTAGCCAATTCTAAAGAGCCTTGCAGCCACAAACAAGAAAAACACATAGAGAAGAAGTATCATCTGATACGGAAAATTGTGCAACGAGGGGATATGATAGTCACCAAGATCGCGTTAGAGCACAACATTGCTAATCCTTTTACGAAGACTCTCATGACTAAAGTTTTCGAGATCCATCTAGAGAGTCTAGGTCTACGAGATAAGTACATTAGGTAATCTAGGGGAAGTGAGAGATGTGTAAGGGGTATGATGTCCTAGTTTATTGTATTTGTATATATACGTTTAATATAATATATTTGTACATTTTACTATTTTCGATATTTGTAGATTACTTTATTTTGTACATTCCATAGATCACCACACTAGACTAGACTTTTAGTCCAAGTGGAAGTTTGTTGAGTTTTATGTCCTAAAACTCGTAGATAGTAAATGTAAACCGTTGACCGTTTTTAATAAATAGTTATTATTTCAATTTCAATAAATAGTTATTGATTATTTTTTTGTCTAATTAACCCAAATCCAATAAACTAACATCCTAAGTTGTTTTATAAGTCTAGTCCTGTATGTCCACATACAGGGATCAATGTTCAAGATACATTTTTAATTGGTCTATAGTATAAGGATAAGATTAAGTACATTATCCTGGTAACACTACCGATACAACCCACTTTGTATTTTATACAAACACAATGATCAAATGTGTTCATTTAGGTGACACGCTTGTGTGAGTATCCTATGCAATAAGTTTGCATAAGACTGGACCACGAAATAGTAACCATTAGTTGTAACCTCATTGACAACTTAGGTTTCTATTTCAAATAGGATGACCTAGGTAATTTAGTCTTAATTCTGAGTGTATTATGAACTTCTGTTCACGAGGAATTGTCCTTTGATTTATATGAGTGAGAATGGCCAGTTTGCCGACTCAATAAGCCTACCATTTTTTAGACAAAATCGAGAAGGAAGTTGGAAACATAATCACACAAGATGGAATTCACTCCTTCCCGACTTTAGGGTAAGGAGGTGAGTGTTTCCTTAATTGGTGCCTCTAAAACTTGAACAAATGGCCCTACAATCTCTATGTCACGAGAGGAATTTCTGCTTCTTGGTTGGACCATAAGCAGGTTGTTCATTAGAGGAGCACTAGTATTTAAGGACTAAGAAGTAACCTAAGGGTAAAACAGTAATTTTATCTAGTTGGAGTAACGAACACTTGTGAAAGACTAACTTGCTATTATTGGTCTACATCCATGGACACATAAATATATCTATAGTGAGAAGAGTTCAACTGTGTGTCTTTAGTGGAGTGTACACACAGTTAGCGAATATTTATTAATGTGATTAATGAGTTTAGCCAATTAATCTCATATCGTTGTATCTTCTGATCTGTAGGTCTATGAGGTTCTCTTCCTAGCTCGTAAAGGATAATGAGGTTAATATATCTTGGATATAATTTGAAATGTTCTAATTGACCAAGGGAATTAATATAATGTATGGTGATACATTATAATATAAAGTTTATATTTTAATTAATCTTTATAATGTAAATTTTAATTTTGGATGTGATTTAAAATTAATTAATGAGAAAATAAAATATTTTAAATTCATATTAAAACTATAGATTAAATTTAATGCGTATATGATACACATTAGAACTATAGGTTATGAGAGGATTTAATATTTGAATATGATTTAAATATGGATTAAATTAAATATAAGATATTTAATTTAGAAGTTAATTAATTAGAGAATTAATTATTAGTTTAGTTTAATTAGATTTAATTAAGTTTAAACTATTGGTTATGTGAAAGATATTCATTTAAATATGATTTACATGAAATATTTATTAAATATGATTTAATTAAAACTTAATTAAATAACTCTCTTACGAGAGTTATTTTTTTGGGAAAAGTAGAATGCTTCCACGTTCTCCCAAAATTATCTCTAATTTCTCCTTCTTCATCGCGATGAAGGAGAAGAGCAATACAACTGAAGAACAACCTACGTTTGCAAAAGGTCTGCATAAGAAAGAAAAAAACCTCTCCATATTTTTTTCTCTCCAAAAAATTTCCAAAGTAAATCTCAGCTTGTTTCCACAATCGTTCAACCTCCATTACTCAAAGAATAGGTAAGGATCCAAGTGGTTGTTGCTACAACTTTGGAGTTTGGTAGAATTCAGAGTCATCAACGAGGGTGAGTTTTTTCTCTTCTCTCTGAGATTTTTTAAAACAATGTTTAATTTAAAACGTTAATTTTACAAAAGTGTTTCTGTAAAAAAAAAATTTCTAATGTTTTGGTATTTAAAATTTTCCCAAATTAAAATTGTGAATGGTCTTGTAAGTCTTCCGTTGCGAGGAGTTCTTATCCCTTTTGAACGTTGGTCCACTATTCAAAAGTTATTGCACAGGTCGATTTTTGTCCGTTTTGATCTGCACGTTAGTCCTACCTCAAGTAGCACTCTTCGCGACCTTTATAGTTCATGAAAATGTGTCAGTTACATGTTTAGGGTCATGGACGCATGTTTCTAAACCAAGAATCCCTAAACAATGGGGTGTAGGACGATAATACCAAAGGGAACCATTGCAAGTAACTTTTTTTTTCCAAAATAGAAACTGAGTCTAGGACGTATTTGGTCATTTATTTTTTAGAAAACATTAACATTCTTCCAAATGAGCATGTTTTATACCTAGAAATGCATTTAAGATCGAACTTTGGTCCATTTTCAAAAAGCTATAGAACTAGTCGATTTTCGTCTGTTTTGGTTCGCACGTTAGTCCTACCTGAAGTTTCTATCTTCGCGACCTATATAGTTTATGAAAACGTGACAAAGACATGTTTAGGGTCATAAACTTGCATTTTTTAGACAAGAATTCCTTAACTACGGGGTATTGAATGAAAATATCAAAGAGAAATCGTTGGAGGACTTTATGTACTCCAAAGCAAAAACCGAGTCTGGGACGTCTTTGGTCAAATAGTTTTCGGAAAAAACTTCAAAATTTCTCCAAATGAGCCCCTTAGTCCTTTCTCAAGCAGCACTCTTCACGATCTATATAGTTCAAGCATATGTGTCAGAGACATGTTTAGGGTCATGGACGCGAATTTCTATGAAAAGAATCCCTAAACTATGGGGTTAGGACGAAAATATCAATGGAAAATTGTTGCATGCCACTTTGTTCACCAATGCAGAAACTCAGTTTGATATGTCTTTGGTCATTAATTTTTGGGAAAAACTTAAATATTATTCCAAATGAGCCCGTTTTATACCTAGAAATGCATTTTAGGTCGAACTTCATCCATTTTCCAAAAACTATAGCACTGGTCGATTTTCATCTGTTTTGGTACGCACGTTAGTCCTACTTCAAGTTTCACTATTCGCAACCTATATAGTTCATTCAAACATTTCAGATAATTTTTTAGGGTTATAGGCGTGCGTTATTAAGCCCAGAATTCTTGAACTATGAGGTGTAGGACGAAAATAACAAACGAAAATCATTGGAGGACACTTTAGGCCCCAAAGCAGAAACCGAGTCTGGGACGTCTTTCATCAATTACTTTTCAGAAATACTTCAACATTCCTCCAAATGAGCCCGTTTTATACCTAGAAATGCATTTTACACTGAAGTTTCGTCCATTTTTTGAACCTATAACATTGGTCGAATTTCATCCATTTTGGTCTGCACGTTAATCCTACCTCATATGGCACTATTCACGACCTACATAGTTCATTAAAACGTGTCCGAGACATGTTTAGGATTATGGACGTGCATTTCTGAGCCAAGAATCCCTGAACTACGGGGGTAGGAAGAAAATACCAAAGGAAAATCGTTGTAGGTCACTTTTTTTCCCCAAGGAGAAACCGAGTCTGGGACATCTTTGATCATTTATTTTTTGAAAAAACCGAAACATTCCTTCAAATGAGCCCATTTTATACCTAGAAATGCATTTTAGGTCAAACTTTGGTCAATTTCCCAAAAGCTATAGCATTGGTCGATTTTCGTTCGTTTTGGTCCGCACGTTAGTCCTTTTTCAAGTTTCACTCTTTGCAATCTATATAGTTCATGCAGGCGTCCTATATAGTTCAAACGTCCTTTTTCAGTGGCACTTTCACGTCCTATATAGTTCATGCAAATGCATCAGAGAGATGTTTAGGGTCATGGACACGCGTTTCTGAGTCAAGAAACCATGAACTACGAGGTGTAGGACGAAAATAACAAAGGAAAATCGTTGCAGATCACTTTGTTCCCCAAAGCAGAATCTGAGTCTGGGACGTCTTTGGTCATTTATTTTTGGGAAAAACTTAAACATTCCTCCAAATGAGCCTGTTTTATACCTAGAAATGCATTTTAGGTCTAACTCTGGTCCATTTTCCAAAAGCTATAGCATTGGTCGATTTTTGTCCGTTTTGGTCCTTACATTAGTCCTACCTCAAGTTTAACTATTCGTAACTATATAGTTCATGGAAACATGTGAGGGTTTTGGACGCACGTTTCAGAGTCAAGAATCCCTGAACTACGGGGTGTAGGAAGAAAATATCAAAGGAAATCGTTGCAGGTCACTTTTTCCCCAAAGCAGAAACTGAGTCTGTGACGTATTTAGTCATTTAATTTTGGGAAAAACTTATACATTCCTCCAAATGAGCCCGTTTTATATCTAAAATTGTATTTTAGTTCGAACTTTGGTCAATTTTCCAAAAGTTATAGCATTGGTCAATTTTCGTCCGTTTTGGTCTGCATGTTAGTCCTACCTTAAGTTCACTCTTTGGAATCTATATAGTTCATGCAAACGTGTCAAAGACATGTTTAGAGTAATGGACGCGTTTCTAAGCCAAAAATTTCTGAACTTCGAGATGTAGGACAAAAATACCAAACGAAAATCGTTGGAGGACACTTTGGACCCCAAAGAAGAAATCGAGTCTAGAACGTATTTGGTCAATTATTTTTGGAACAAACTTCAACATTCCTACGAATGAGCCCCTTTTATACCTAGAAATGCATTTTAGGTCGACCTTTGGTCGATTTTTTTAAACCTTTAGCACTCGCCGATATTCGTCTGTTTTGGTCCACACGTTAGTCCTACTTAAAGTGGGACTCTTCACGACGTATATAGTTCATGCAAATGTGTCAAAGACATGTTTTGGGTCATGGACGCACTTTTTGAGCCAAGGATCCATTAACTACTAGGTGTAGGAAGAAAATACCCAAGAAAAATCCTTTTAGGTCAATTTGTTCCCCAAAGCACAAACCGAGTCTGGGACGTCTCTAGTCATTTATTTTAGAAAAAACTTAAACATTCCTCAAAATGAGCCCGTTTTGTACCAAGAAATGCCTTTTAGGTCAACTTTGGTCCATTTTTCAAAAGCTATAGCATTGGCCGATTTTCATCCATTTTGGTCAGCATGTTAGTCGTGCCTCAAGTAGCACTCTTCACGACCTATATAGTTCATAAAAATCTGTCAGAGACATGTTTAGGGTCATGGATGCGCATTTTTATGCCATGAATCCCTGAAATACGGAGTGTAGGACAAAAATACCAAAGAGAAATTTTTATAGGTCACTCTAAATCAAAAACCGAGTCTAGGTTGTCTTTGGTCAATTCTTTTTTGGAAAAAACTTCAACATTATTCAAAATGAGCTGTTTTATACCTAGAAATGCTTTTTAGGTCAAACTTTGGTCCATTTTTTGAAAACTATAGCACTTGTCGATTTTCGTTCGTTTTGGTTCTCACGTTAGTTGGAGATTTTTCGGACTTGGCATCTTCTCAATAGCATCAATTTTAGATTGATCAATTTCAATTCCACGATGCCTCATGAAAAATCCCAGAAACTTTCTTGAAGTCACACCGAATGCACACTTAAGAGGGTTCATTCGTTGTTGATATTTTTTTAAACGATCAAAGACAAGGTTTAAGACTTTTAGGTGGTCTTGTCTCTTCTTGGATTTCACTACAAGATCATCAACGTAATACTCAACATGTTTGTGTAGCATATCGTCAAAGATTCTTTGCATAGCACGTTGGTATGTGGCACCTGCATTTTTTAATTCGAAAGGCATTACCTTATAACAGTATATACCTTTTGGAGTTTGAAATGTTGTTTTCTCTACATCATCTAAATCCATTCGAATTTGATTATATTTTGATGATCCATCCATGAAAAATAGAACCTCATGCCATGTAGTTGCATCTACCATGATTTTGGTGATAGGTAAGGAAAAGTCATCTTTTGGGCACATGCTATTTAGGTCGCGAAAATCAACACAAACACGTAATTGACCATTCTTTTTTCTCACTCAAACAATGTTAGCTATCCATGTCGGATAGTTAACTTTACGAATAAATTCCGCTTGGATTAGCTTATTTACCTCTTCTTCGATTTCAGGATGAGTTATGGTCGGAATCGTCGCTGAGCTTGCTTGATTGGTTGATATCCTAGCTTAATTGCTAAGTGGTGAATGACCACTTTTGGATTGAGTTCGGACATTTCTTTATACGACCATGCAAAGACAACTTTATATATCGTGAATAAGCTCACATATTGTTTTTCTTCATCATTAGAAAGTGGTGTGCTTATGAAGGTTGGACGAGGCTCTTCTATCGTGCCGAGATTGACTTCTTTTAACTCGTCAATCGTTGATTGACCCCCATCCTCAAGTGATAATGGATCGTCTTCAGCATCTTCTTAAAACGTCTCGTGATCTGACGTTTATTCTATTGTAACATGACAACAACTTGTCGTATCTACTTTATCCTCTAACTCATTTCTTTTAGACCGAGTGCAAAAATCACTTCATGTCGCTTTACTTTTAATGATTCTTCTGTATTTATAGAGACGAAAAATTTCCTTTTCATTCTCGATGGGACGACACAAATTTTTGCATCACTTTTAACCAAGCAAGGTTTGCTTGAGGCAGATATGGGAGGTTTCTTCTGGCCTCTTTCACCGTCACACTTAACCTTTCGAAAGCAGATGCTCTTGTATCCGGATTCAGGCTCGCACACTGTACCTTTTTTTGAAGTTGTACTTAGCCTTTGAAAAGCTAAAAGTCGAGTAGAATCAGACGTTGAACTCTGACTTTTGTCTTTCAGTGCTTGTGTGCTTAGTCTTTGAAAACCTAAAGAACGTACAACAAGAGTAATGCGACTGAAAACATATATTCTCTTAATTTAGTTTTTTTTCACTTTCCTCAGAATCATTGCTCTCTTCTACGGTGATGTGACATGTGTCAACAACTTTTGCTTTTCATTTACTAGTTATGCGAATTGGCTCGAAAGAATTATATCCAAGTCCAACTCTCAAACTATGTATAGAATGTCCTTGCTGTTGAAGCTTCTTTTGAGTAGGGGAAAGCCCGTGTCTTTCATTAAATATCTTCAAACTTTTAAGCGTCGTACGAGTTGTAAAGTCATATCTTGCTTTTGCCAGCAACTTATATGCCTTTTTTTAATCGAACCCCTCTACTGTTCGCTTTTCTAGAAGGAATGCTTCCACACTTTCTTTCTCAATTCTTTTCACTTCTCCTTTATTCATCTTGGTAAGTGGTGTGGTGAAGCTTTCCTTTAATATTTCGATGTCTCCGACTGTTAAATTTTTTTAACATACTGCAAATGATGATTCACCCTTCTTACGCCGAGATAAAGGAACATAGCGCAAGACCGTGGGTTTTTTTTATACTTTTTCCTATGGAATTACCATTTTTTTGTTCTCTGTCCTTTCAGACTTGATTTGGATCGTCGGTTCATCATTCTTTCGATCGTTGAATGCATCCACTTCATTTGAACTATTTGTTGTGATCGTTTTGTTGCTCGAACTTATAAGTGCCTTTGGCCACAGGAACTTCATTTGATATGACTTCACTTAATTATCACTTTTTATATAAAATTTTGCATTAGCAAAGTGAGATTCAGCCTCTGAGAATGGCTTGGTGTCAGCATCAACCTTCTTGATTTCCAGTTGGTAAAATTTAAAACATTGGTGGAGCGTGAAAGTTATTACTCCATTTTCATGAATCTAGGGATGTCCTAATAACAACTTGTAAGTGGTCCTCGAATTGATCACGTGAAATATAGTGCTTGCTTCCAAATCTCCTATGGTAATCTCTAAAGGAACTGTGCCTATCACCCGATGTGCTCCTTGATTAAACCCTTGGATCACCAATTTACTACTTGATAACTCGTTAATTGAAATATTTAACTGATTCATGATTGACTTTAGCAAGATGTTGACTTCAGAACCATTATCGATGAGAATTCGATTAAGTTCTTGCTCTCAGATATATCCTGACACAAATAAAGGTCTTTTATGAAGCTTTAACCCAAGTAGCAAATCCTCATCGGTGAATGATATCGATATACAACACGAATCACATATTTTTGTTTGTGATATAGAAATAGTTGGAACTTCATCATATTTTAACATCTCGATAAGCGCATTCTTGGTCTCTCACGAGAGTGACAACAATCATCCATGCTAAGAGAAAGTAATTCCTCTAGCACAGTTGTCGTTTCTACAAGATGTAAAGGAATACCATCATACTCAGTCATACTGACAGCATGACACGAGACAACTTCAACTGGGAAGTTCTCTGGTAAGAAGTCTTTCAAAGTTATTGGTTGTCGACGTCGAGGAAGCTCTTCACATTCTTAAATGATTGGTCGAAGCTTCTTGTAATACCAGTAGGAACGAGATTCCTTTAGATAAAACTTTGTTTGCGCTCTTCCAACCAGTTACCAACGTCCGTCCTTCATCTGAATCTTCCACACGTTTATTCTTCTCTTGGGAGTCAGTTTTCTAGAGGTCAGTATCCAGCAAAGCCTCCAACAGAGAATATATAACAACAGGCTTAAGAGATCAAAATTGGATTAAACTCCCTGTAGCAGGTATCATGATATCAGGATGAATCATTACCGTGGTATGATTTATGTGTGCCACTTCATCAAGATCTAGCTCAATCTTTTTTTCTAGAGTTAACTTTAAAATCAATTCCTTCAATGCGAAACATTTTTCTACTAGATGACTAACAACTCGATGGTATTTGTAGTAATTGGGATCATTTACTCTCCCTATTTCTACATGTCGTTTACATTCAGGAAGTTTGATGAGATGCTTTTCCATTAGTTGCTCTAACATATCAGGGAAATTAGAACTGGAAAAGGGTCAACTTTTTTCTGCCTCTCTTTCAACGTCGGACGTCTTTTCTCGCCCTCCTCTTGACATTTTTCAAACCTTTTCTCCTTGGAGATAAACTTTAAGGGGATCGTATTAATAACCATAACTTCTTTAGTAGCACCCTTTGATACCTTCTGAATGCTCTTCACTTTTTTCTTTTCCTTTTCATTTCCAAGACCAGTAGATCATTGCTTCCTCTATTAGCAATGCTTAGCTCCATATCATGAGCTTGGGTTGCTAACTCTTTAAAGGTGCGAGGTTTTATCCCTTGCAAAATGTACAGTAGGCCCAAATGCATTTCTTGAGTGCACATTTCCACTGCTGATAACCCTGTTAATCTATCTTTGCAATCAAGGCTTAATGCTCTCCAACGATTAATATAGTCAATGACCAGTTCACTTTTTTTCTGTTTGGTTATGGTTAGCTCTATCATGCTAACAACACCTCGAGTGCTAGAGAAGCGGTTGAGAAATTCTCTCTCAAGTTGATCTCAACTATCAATAGTTTCAGGCTCAAGGTTGGTGTACTAGTCGAATGCATTTTCTTTCAGAGTTTAAACGAACTATTTGACCATCAAATCTTCTCGTGTATGAGCATTTTTACGTGTTTCGATAAATGAGTAACATGTTGTTTTGAATTGCCTTTTCCATCGAATTGCTGAATTTTAGGTGGCTGGTACTCGATTGGCATTCTCAGTTGTCAATCTCTTTCGTATATGGATTGGAATATAAAAATGAAGTTTAAGTAAGCCCGCCATATTGAGTTTTGATTGAATTTGCAATCATTTCCTGTAACTGCTGAACAGACAGTGAAGCAACAGAGGTCGGCTTTTGTGGTTGACTTTCTTGAAAGACTGCCTTCCCTTTGTCAGTGTCTTTGATTGCATGTATGACTTGATTCAGCAGCGTTACGACTCTCGATGTGATTCTTGAGAGATGTAATCTCATAATTCATTTCTTCGATTGCCTTCATGGGCATATTAACTTTCTTTTCGAGCTCTACCATTCTCTCTTCACTTTTTTTCACGTCAGCCATCATAAATGACATTATATTTGGGTGAGGTATCCCTTCGTTTGATCTTTTAGGAGACGAGATGTTCTCGTCGAATTCGAGATTTTCCTTGATTATAAGTCCACCTTTTGGTGGCTTCGAAATTTGTTCCCATATGTTCTTTGCTACCTCAAAGGGCGGCATCTCTTCAGATGATTGAGATTTCCTTGAGCGGCTGCGAGTATTTGGTCGCCTGCCAACATCGCTTAGACCTTTGGAAGTGTTGCCTTTAGATGACATGATGTCTTTATATATTTTCTTTAAAAGAGAAAGAGATGAAAGGTAAAGATGGTCCCACTGAGCGTGCCAAACTGTTCACGAGATTTCAGAAGAAATTTAACTCGTGAAATTTGAACTTTGTATTTGATTTCAATATAATGTAGTGAATACAATCCTAATATTTTCTCCTTTAATGCTTTCTCTCAAGTATAAAGTAAAATATAAAACTTCTAGTTCTCTGTTCTTCAAAATTTATGGATATAAATCACTTCAAGCTTCAATTTTCTGGAATTCTAAGAGGGTTTAATCTTCCAAGTCTTCAATTTTTAGACGGTGGTAATCCCGAGGTTGATAAAAACTTTTGCGTATGGAAAGCTTCAGAGATTGAGTATTTAATCCTTCAGAGCTTCGACACTTTCTTCTTCTGAGAGTCCTCCCCCAAATGAATGAGAATGCCTCTATTTATAGAGAATTTTCATGACTTTATGTGGGCTTGGACTACCTGTTGGATTTGGATTGGGCTCATCTTGCTTTTGGAGTTTGGACTTGGGTTTAAGCCTATTTTGTTTATTTTGAGCCTATTTGTCCAAAGTAAACCTTAATATTTGATATTTATCTAGTCGACCCTTGTTTAGAGAAATTTGTAGATATTGCAAAATTTACGAGGGGTGGTTAGAATAATAGCAAAAGTTTTTAGGAATAAGAAAAATAGCAAATCTGGGACTAGCTATTTCACAATTTTCTAAAATGTCGTTCTTACCCCGGATATGGATTGGTTACAGTTTTCGTTATGGAGTATTTTACATTACTGCATTTTTCACGGGTAAGAGTGCAGTCTATGCAGTAGTTTCAAATACCATGTATTTTATCCGGAAATAATCTTTGAATCAATTTAGATTTAGCTAGATATATTAGTTTTTAAAATTAATATTTAATTAGATTAATTTGATTTCGAAATATAGTACAATAAAATTCCTAGAATTATGGTAATTGGT
This sequence comes from Cucumis cinereus, assembly GCA_037974625.1. Taxonomy (NCBI): domain Eukaryota; kingdom Viridiplantae; phylum Streptophyta; class Magnoliopsida; order Cucurbitales; family Cucurbitaceae; genus Cucumis; species Cucumis cinereus. Next base: position 5,625 of record JBBPDJ010026012.1, on the reverse strand, counting down.
TGAACAAACATTTAATTGGGAATTAAATTTTGATAAGGAGATGCAGGGACGAAATCTAGTGAAATACGGGGTATTTCACTAAAACATGTTAGACAGAATAATATAAGGGATCTGTAATCTTTTAGACAACTACATTTTTCAATTTTTACTAAATCCATTTTTCCTCAATTTATCTCTAAATAATATTAAGTATTTTTTTTATTAGTTATACGTTTCATTCTCGATTACTAATTTAATATCTAACATTTTTAAATTATAAATTCGTTTTGGAGTATCTTTTGACCTTATATCTTCATGTTTTATTAAACAAATATTTTACATCCGTATCATTTTTCTATTTTATCTAAATCTTATTTGTTTTATAAATAAACATATAATTAATCTTTAATATATGTTATTTGTTTTTAAATAAATATTTAATTAATTTTAATTAATTTAGCAGATTCTGTGAAATACGGTGTATTTTATATCATCTTAAAGCAGATTTCGTGAAATAAGGGTATTTACACGTTTTTGAAAAAATTAAGATAACCGATTAGGAAAATGAAATCGACAACTGGATTTTTCTATTTTTCTGAATCTTATTAGTTTTATACACTTTGTCTTTAATATATGTTTTTAGTTTTTTAAATAAACATTTAATTAAGTTGAATTAATCTCTAATTATCTTGTAGCAGATCCTGCGAAATACGGAGTATTTTTTATTTTTACTGAATCTACTTTTCCTCAATTTATCTTTAATTAATATCTACATTTTTTAATTTTAAATTCGTTTTGGAATATCTGTTTTACATTATATTTTTATGTCTTATTAAACCAATATATTTAAGGGTCGACTAGATAAATAGCAAATATTAAGGTTTACTTTAGATTAATACAAAAAACAATTTATAATTGTAAAAGTAGAAAAATAAAAATAAATAAATAAAATACATGTATGAAATTGTCAAAAATGACCCTACTCTCAATAAACTCTTCACCTTCCAGTTACAATCATCCTAAAATTCAAAATACTCTATCACTAAAACACTCTTCCCCAAACACAATATCATTAAAACACTATCACTCAAACACATCATCTCAACTCACATCTTCCAACAACCTACCCAACCCCAAAATTTTATAAAGCTCCAAATACTCCCAAAGTCAATTCATAGACAGCAACACAGTTCGACACAGCTAAGCTAGCGGCAGCACGGACAGGAGATCGGCGGACAGAAGCTGATGGAACGACGTACAGTGGAGCTCTTGTCGGAGGGAGATGCACGAACAACGACTCGGCAACGGCTTCGTATCCGGAGGGCGACATTCAAGGTAACTGGCTGTAAAAGACTCATCCAATGATGGTTTCATTCAAGAAGGGCGACATTCGAGGCGGTCAGTGATAAAAGACTCGTTCAATGGTGGCTTTGTATGCAGATGGCGACGTTCAAGGCAACCGACGATGAAGATTAAACTTGACGGCTGATGCATGAGGAAGAAGAAGTTTTGAAATTTTTTTATCTTTCAAGCATAACAAAAAAATCCTAAACATATTTATTATAAATAATAATAATAATAAATATTATTATTATTTCTTTTCCTTTTTTCCAATAATTAATATATATATATATATATTTAAAATTTACATTTTATCATCTTTTTCCAAATAAATCAAATAATTAATAATACATTTTTTCTTTATTTTTTTCAAATAATTTCTCCAATCACACAGATTTAAATATAGGGAAATTGGAGGAAATGACAAACATTGGAGAGTAAATTCGATTTTTAGTAAAAGATTTGAGAAATAAGATTTATGGCAAATCACTAAAATTTTCACGTGTAGGATGTTATGACTATGCCTAGAATGCCCCACAAATATAATCTTTCATCCAGATTCAATGAAATTTGTTAAAAAATATTTTCATATTTTTAGGAAAAATTAGTTATATCTCTATTTTTTGAAAGAAAAAATCTTTCTATATCTAAATCTATATATATTTAACCTTAAAAGATTATTGTTGGTTCCTTCATCCTCCACCATTGTCGCCTTAACTTTTTCCTTCAAAAAAACCATCACACAAAAGCAACAAATTATTATATTCAGTAAAAAAGATGATGCACACAATTGCATAACCAAATGCCAAATTGTTTACATACATCTAAAGAAGAAGAAAACTCCCCAGTACCCATCAAAGAAGCCAATATGTCAATGTTAAAAGAGATCTTCTACCCCCAAGAAAAAGAAGATGAGGATTTTGTTGGCTCTGAAGAATGATGATTGTGTTGGTGAAGAAGATGTTTGAGAGCAGAGAAATTAGGGATTTGAAAATTATCGTTTTATAAGGATTTTCTCCAAAAATGAGTTTTTAGGGATTTTTGGAAAGTTGAGTGTTTGGAATTTATCAACCAATCATATCAAAATTGTTTAAAAAATAAATTTGTGCACAAATACAATTCAACGTCGATCCCGTGGGCAGTGGTGGTGGTAACAAACTCTTCAACTATTTAGAAAGCTAGAAGCAAAGCCATCATGGTGCTTAACAATGGGAATCATAAGAGAAATTCCAACAGCGGCGGTGACGGTCCACCAAGTGGCGCAAGAGCGGTGGGGTTGGAGATGGTCGAGACTCGACGTTGGTGCTCCATTCAGAGTTGGTGAAATTGTTAGGTCCGAAGTGAAGGAACGTGATTACTTCTCTTTGTTGCCATTTCAATTGGGAGAAAGAAGGGAGTGGGAGGATTGGTAATGGTGGTGGCGTTGAGACCTCGAGTTTTGGAGAAGAGAAATGGAGTAGATGAAGGAATGTGAGGAGGAAGATGGAGGAAAAATGGTGACCCATTACTTTCACCATGGATGAAATTGTGAAGCTTGTTTGTTTGTGTTCTATGAACAAAGTAAGGTGACAGAGATGGTGGAGTTGTGGGGACTCAAGGATTGATGTTGTTGGAGATAAGGATGGTAAGTTGCTAGACTCAGGAGTTGTTGTTGGTGTGCATGTGAAGAAGAAGGATTAGGTAGGGTAGATGAGTCAAATAAGAGGGGGTAATGGAATACATTTTGGGCTTCAATGACTAAGTATTTTTATTTTTCTTAATTTCAATTTCAAACTGTTTTTTTTTTTAATACAAAGTAACTTACCAAATATATATTTTGGTGAGGATTTCAAATAACGAGTATGTATGTTTTGTTAATTTCAAGTTTTAAGCATATTTTTACCGAAAAAGGAACGTAGGGTTTGAGATGCACGTAGAATTGGCTAATTCATATGAGTGGTGTGGCTAGCAGGTGCTTTCTTCATTATATGGGACTGCTGTCTTACATGTCCACAAAAGCAAGCGCACTTTTTCCTTATCAACTTTTGAAAAAAAAGGTAGATTTCAGCTACCTTCGAAAAAGAAGGTAAACAAGAAATAAAATTGTAAAAATACGAAAAGAGAAGGCTAAAGAGGGAGATTAGGAGGAAAGGGCAGAGAAAGAGTAAGAAACGGTGAATAAAGAGTCAGCAAGACCATAGATAGGTTGCTAGTTCATTTCATTTCCTTCAAACCTTCGTTCTCTTCAGGATCAAACATTAATTGCAAGGATTCGATAAATGGCTAATTGGGCATCGAGTAATCCATTCTTTCCATCCTTCAACTCAATTCTCTATGATCAATTAAATTCTCTATGAAGGAATGTGAGGAAGACGATGGAAGAAAATGACAGAGATTGTGAGGTTGCGGGGAACAAATACAAGATATGTGTGTGTTCTATGAACAAAGTAAAATGGTGTGTGTTCGATTAACAAAGACAAGATATTTGTTTAGTCGATATGCACTTATTCTTTTACTTGGATGCAAATAGGTATTTGTTTAGTCGATATGCATATATTTGTTTTAGCAAATACAAAGTATTTTTTTAGACGAGCACATTTTTCAGGTTTTGTATTTTAGATTTTTAAAATCAATCAAATGGTGTAATTTGTCAAACTTGTTTTCTTTCAAATATGTATTTTAGACCTACCTCTTAATTTGTTAAACTTTTTTTTTTAAATACACCATATGTGCTACTGTGTCAGCAGTGTGTTTAGTAATTTCTTTCTAAATAAGGTATTTGATTTGTGGGTCTTAAGTTTAAGACTAATATTGATATTTGTGGATCTACGTCTATGAATAATAATTATTTCATATTTATGGTGAAAATTGATTTTCGAATTTCTATGAAATTTGGGCGATTCACGGTTTTTATGATTAATTTAAGTTCTATTTTGAAAATATTAGTTACTAGATTTTTAATAATAATTTGGGCACTTTTAGGAATAGAGTTAAGATCTGATAGTTAGAATTTTAATTTTAGAAACATTTGTCAAGATTTTAATAGTTGTTTGGGAATAGAGTTAAAGATTGGATAGTTAAGATTTCAATTTTAGAAATAGTTGTTAAGATTTGAATCTTAGGTGGTTTGAATTAGTTAGAGGTATCTAGGTCAATCATTAATTCATCTAGGTCAATCATTAATTCATAATTAATAATTTTAAATTTTATTTTGCTATTTTTATAATTTAATTTTTTTTACTATTTTTCAAGATGAAACATCTTATTTTGCCATTTTTCTCGTTGCCCCTTATTTTTATACTCAATTGGACAAATTATTTTAGGATCGACCAGATAAATAGAAAAAGTTAATGTTTACTTTTAACAAATAGAAAAACAAAATTATAAAAATTCCAAAACAAATTTATATTATTAATTACGAATTAACGACGGACAAAAGTACCCCTAACTAATTCTCCTAACTAATTCAAATAATATCTGATTCAAATCAAATCTTAACAACTAATATTTAGGATCTAATAAAAATCATAACAACTAAGGGTGTTTGGGGCATGGAGTGAGGTGGACTGGAGTGGGCTATAATAGTCCACTCCATATTTGTGACAAGTATTATTTTAGTTGAGAATTAGGATTAGGATTAAAATAATCCACATGCTTTTACAATTCTTCAACCCTAGGGGTATTTGTTTCAAAGGTTGGAAAGTTCGTCGACCAACTTTCAGATACCACCTCCGGTGATCATAGTCGGTCAATCTCCAACCACCATCTTCGGTGATCGTCGGTGGCCAATCTTCGACCACCACCTTCGGTGATCATCGTCGGTTAATCTTCGACCACCACCTCCGGTGATCGTCGTCGATCAATCACGAACCACCACCTCTGGTGACTCCACTGACGAACTTCCGACAACCAACTCCGACGACCACCGCCAACCAACCTTTGGTCGCCATCGATCAACCTTGAAAAATTTTAATAAAAATATTTTAAAGATATATAACAATCCAAATAAACTTGTGTGTACAAATATTTAAAAAATAAAAATAAATAAATTGAAACTCATTTGTGTTTTTTTATTTTAAGAAGTTTTTATAAAAAAATGTTTAAATAAAAATGAATTTTGAAAGAACTTTTTCTAAGTTATTCCAAATAGGTACTTAGTTTAATTATATTAATATTTTTTTAAATATATTTTCTCTTTTTTTTTTTTTCTTTTGGAGGTTTTTTTAAATTATTATTATTATTAAGTTATCTTTTTAAAACTATCTTTTTCTCCTTTTTTGTTTTAAACTAATGTTTTCTTCATTTAGGGGATTATATTAGTATATA
>JBBPDJ010025991.1:0-19938 GCA_037974625.1 Cucumis cinereus | reverse complement strand
AGCTTAGGATGTTAGTTTATTGGATTTGGGTTAATTAGACAAAAATAATCAATTAATATTCATTGAAATAATAATTGGTTATTAATAACGGTCAACGATTTACATTTACTATCTACGAGTTTTAGGACATAAAACCCAACAGACGTGAAAAAAAGTTATCATGTAACACATACTGAGGCTTGAATGCAAAACCATAAACTCGTTCTACTATATTTGACCAACTCATACATAAACTGATTATTATATAAGCTGGTAAGTGTCTAAAACTAGAGTTTAAGTGCAGCTTAAGTGATTGACTTGGACAAATTCCTACAAAACGATGTCTTTTAAAGGAAATCGATTGTGAGATGCTATGAGTTTTGTTTTCTTCTTTGTTGGAATTTTTTTGGAGAGAAAATATAATTTTTAAAGTGTTAGAAACAAAAAGGGTAGTTGATTATGCAAAATGACTTTAACAAAACCTTCTATTCGCACGAGGTTTAGATAAACTTGTTTTGTGGAGTTGAACTTGTATATATGTTGTGTTTATGTTGATTTGATGTGATGTGTGTCACATCCCCTCTCAAAGCCTCTTCTCTTAGTTCAAGAGATATTGTGAGACCATCAAGTATCATTCTACCTATGACGCTTACTGACTACTTACTATCTTACTAACTAGTAATCTTAAGAAAACTTGAAAAGGACAACATCAACTTTGATCTTACATAACAAAACATTTAAGCAAAATATACAACACTCTACACTAAAACCATAACTTAGAAGATATATACATGCAACCCCATCTCTGAAACATATTTAACATAAACTCTCATGCATGGTTTAAAAGTACAAAATACACAAAAAACCTAACAGACAAAGAAGCAGACTAGCAATAGTAGGTCAGGCTCAGGAATCACGATCTCTACCTGAAAGTGGAAAACATTTGAAATCATGAGTTGGAAGCCTAGTGAATGACTATTTTTAAAAAATGCTTGTAAATAAATTGTAAAGAAAACATAATAATGCAATAAACTTTGTAAAACTTTCTTGTTACTCTAATACCCATATGCTACATTGTAGTAGGACACGTCTAGTGTCACGATCGCGCTTTCGTAAGCATCTCAGAGCAATCATGCGACACTTGTTCCCACTCTAGAACAAGTTGGCCAAACCAAATCCAAACAGTCGATGACACAATGGATGTATTTTACAACCTCCACCCCGTTCTTGAGAAAATGCTTTGGAAAATAGATTAAAGGAAAAGGTTTTCGAAAACGTTTGAAAGCATGTTTAAAAGAAAGATTGTTATAAGGCTATAAGTAATAAAGGACAACAACAACTTTATATCTTATAACTTTTAGATGTGTGGATATGATGATTAGTCTTACTCCGACATAGTACACTATAAACAAAAAGAGATGTGACAGGCTTGCATATGCTAATCTGCGAGCAGTCACTTACAATAAAAAAAGTAAAGAAACTAAAATTCAATGAAAGCAATAGAAAAAGGTGTCGAGGGGGTCATGTGGCCACGGGAAACACGTCCTAGAAAAGCATGATCGTGACACTAATCAGCACTCGTGACGGCCTTGTTGTCGTCGGATAAACTCAACACCACCCACGACTAACTCTCTATGTGCACATAGTACTACCTCTAAAGGGTTAAGCACCTCAAAGACCTATAATCTCTCCAAAGTATCATAGCTTGTAGTACTGGGTCTAAACTGATATCTCTCAAGTGTAGAGTTATATAAATAATTTTACTTAATTAAGAAATAAATAGAACTTAACTTGCTTGCTTTTCCATCATAAATTTGATGTTTAACTTAAATAAATCATGCGTGGCTCAGTAAATCATGCTTGATTAGAAACTTACTTTATATTATGCTTGTAACTAAAACTTTTCTTAAAATCATGCTTTGCTTCTAAATCATACATTGCTTGGCTTAATGCTTAAAACTTGAATAACTAAAGAAAACATGTTTTTAAGTCATGCTTGTTAAGTAAAACATGCTTAAATAGTAAACTTTTAGATTTTATTTGACTAACATCTTTAGGCTAAATTCGTTATGTTTGTAAACTTGTCCTATCTCCTCTAGTCCTAAAATAAAAGAATTAAATCTTCAAATAATACTCTTGATCTTAGGAAATGTCCAAATTTAACTTAGAACATCTCAAAATATTAAAAACAAGTCAATCGGCACAATGGTTGGGCTGGGCGCATGGCATGGTCAATGGGCGTATACTAGATGCATGCTGACCCTGTGGTGGATGAAGGGATAAAGGCCCTTAAAACTTTTACAGAACCATTACTCAAATTAATTGGGAAATTAAAAATACCAATGCATTGGAAATAAATAAAAATTAGAATTACAGAGAAGAAGTAAACTTAAATTGGTTGTCGACTCTATATCTACAATACACCAAAATTGGAGGCACCACCACTTGGAACTATTCATATCCTTTGAGTCATGAAGGTTTTGGCTTGTGGTAACCAAAATTGGATTGAGAATTTTTTTTCGAGAATAAAAAATTGCATAGAGAAAAAAAATTGAGAGAAATTTCTTCTGAGTCGTTCTGCAACAAAACTATTTTGCTATTATTTAAGGTTAGAGAGAAAAGTGGGATTAACCCATGATAGTCAATAAACTAACATCATAAGTTATTTTATGAGTCCTAAATTGTATGTTAAGAGATCAATGTTTAAGATACAACTTAAAGAATCTATAATATAGGAATAAGACTGGGTACCTTATCTTGGTAACACAATGGATACGATCCACTTTGTATGTGATACAAACACAATGATCCAACGCATTCATGTAGGTGACACACGAGTGGGGGTATCCTATCCAATGAGCTTGCATAAGACTAGAACACGAAATAGTAACTACTAGATGTAACTCTGTTGACTAGTTAGATTTCTATTTCAATAGAATGACCTAGAAAAATTAGTCTTAAGCCTGGTGTATTATGAACCCCTGTTCACGAGAAATTGTTCTTTGATTTGTACGAGTGAGAGTGGTCAGATTGTAGACTCAATAAGCCTACCATTTTGGAGACAAGACCGAGTGGAGCGCTGAAAACATAATCACACGAGATGGAATTCACTCATTCTCGACTGTAAGGTAAGGAGATGAGTGTTCTCTTAAATGGTGTCTCCAAAACTTGAACAAAGGATCCTACCCTCTCTATGACACGATAGGGGTCTGTGTTTATTAGTTGGATCAGAAACAGGTTGTTCATTAGATGAGCAATGATAGTTAAGGACTAAAAAGTAATTAAGGGGTAAAACGGTAATTTGACCTAGCTGATGTTACAGACACTTGTGAAAAAATAACTTCATATTATTCATCTATATCTGTGAACACAAAAATATATCTAGAGTGAGAAAAGTACACAAAAATTAAGTACTTAAAAAGAGAGGAAAGATGTTGAAATCCAAAATCATTTTTTGGTCATTGGATGTAGGTAAAAGAAAATTGAATGGTAGAAATTGAAACTCAACTAACCGTTAGACAGAAACAAAAATAATAATATAGTATTCATATATATTTTCTAAATCATTTATTTTAAAGCCCAACAAAAACAAGCCCATCATCTTAAAAAAATAAAGGAAAATTGTCAAAAATAGAAAAATTGACAAAATATTTACACTTCATAGAAAAATCAAGTGTAATAGATTTTTGTCCTTTAGTGGTTTTTTTCTATGAAATGAAAATAGTTCGTTTTTTTTTCTATTTTTGAAAAAACCCAAAAAAATTAGTTGTTAGCACAAACATAAAAGAATATTAAATTTATTTCCTTTTTTAAATTCAATAAAAAAATCAAAAGCCACGTGTGTTACTCCTTCACTGCTCCAAGTGACTTTCTCTAACGGGTTAAATTTAATTATTTGACCGCCACGTCACAATGTCAGGTATTTTTTCGTTAAACTGCTTTCGACAATATCTTCTTCGTTTGAGCTCCGATTTGGGTGATTCATCGTCAAAATCATTGTTCCAAGCTCTACACTATGGACTATTCAACATAAAATTTTTTTAATAAAAAATCAGATTTGTTATCATCAAAATATTAATTAATTAATTAATTAATTAATTAATTTGAGATTAAGAGCCAAAAATCTAACACTAACCTATTAGGTAATTTAATTGAGTTATAGTTAAAGATTTTTGTGAAAAAAATTAAGTGGGTTTGGGGCTCGATTGATCATCATGGAAATTTGAAAATTCTACAAATTTTCGTCGCAAAAAAAAAGCAGCATGGAAAGATTGATTAATTCCTGTCGTTCTAGGGCATTCCGAGGCTCCAAAATTTGAGTTAAGGAAGTTTAATAAATGTGTAAGACGTATGTATAAGTTATATAGAGTGGGTATGGCTGAAATGAGTGAAATTGGTCCCTAGAGTGTCGTCGGGGCTTTGGCCGAAAATTGAAATAAAATTGAACATGTTTGGCTAAAGGTTGACGATGATGTCTGTCATGTCCGTCATAAAATGGGCCGAACATTGACTTTTATTTTTATTAATTTGCAAAATGAAAGGCTAATTATGGATCACTGAGCTTAATTATTGGCTCGATTTGTGTTAATAAGATACTTTGATATTGAAATTGAATTAATTTGGGGGAATTAAAGCGAATGAAGATAATTAGAATGACTTAATTATAAAAAAACTCTAGATTGAATGAAATCAAATGTTTTTGGGGGATAATTACAAAGGTAAGTAAGAATTTGATGTTGGAAAAGTAAAATCTAATTCTGGGTAAAATTAGAGTTAGTTTGGAAAATTGATTATAGTTGAAGGTTAATGTAACGCCCAAGGCCCATGATTTAGACCAGGATTCAGAATTCGAATTTGACAACTGAAGGCCCGATATTCCTCTGTGTTTCCTGCGACCTAGCAATGTGATCTTTGCTTGTCTTAAACTAACACAAGTGGAAGTTGTCCCCACAAACTAACACGAGTCCTTTCAACATGCTTTGTCCTCACTCACATGCTTTTGAAAAATTCCCAAGAGGTCAACCAACATAGAATCACGCCAAGCTAAGCTTAAAACACCAATTCACCCAAAATCTTAAGTTGATGGGTGAAGGTAAATTTAATAGATTATCTAACACTCCCCTCACTTGTGATCTTGAAATATGGAATAACAATGCAGTGGCTTGAATCCAAGACATCCTGCATCAACCTGCTGTGATACCATCTATAACGCCTCAGACTCGAGATTTGGACTAGGATTCTAAATCCAATTTATGAATTATGGTCCCAATCCTAGACCTGGAGCGTTATAGTTAATCTATGGAATAATTGGATTAGGGTTAATTGGAGTTTAATTGAAAGATTATTAAATTAGTTACAGGAAAATCGAGATTCAAAGGGACTAGAAGTCAAATTAAATGTGAGTGATCCTTTAATACTCTTGAAAATGTTTATGAATATGTTTTATAAGGTCTTGAATGGGTGATCGAAAAGATTATGTTTTGCACTGAATGCTTTTAATGATTTCTATTAATGGTTTCTAACATCGATTTTATGTACTTTTACTTCTAAAATGTTTCTTGAGAAGTAATGAGTTATGATTGAAATTTTAAGTTGTCAAATTATTTATATGTTGTGAATTGTTTATTTAAATTGATTTATATCCCATTGATGACAAGGTTTGAAAATTGATTTTTTATTGAAATGTTCTATGAATTTTGAATTGATATTCATAAAAAGTGATTTATAAAAGAGTTATAGAAGTGGTTTTCAATCTACTAGATCTGACATCTATGACACGTGATTAGCCCTAGTAGGACAGATATGTGGTTAGCCTCGGCAAGGTAGATATGAGTCTAGCTCGACAGGTAGACCTGTGGTTGACCCGATGGGTTTACATACATGCATTTAAGATGATGATTATTGTTGATGCGTAGAGATTGGCTTCTCATCAACCATGGATGGGTACAGGTTTTGTGAGGTTTTGATGTAGACATTATCTTGGTTTTGTCGCTGCTCAGGTATTAGATGTGTGTGAGTTGAGCAATGATCGTGTGTTATTAACGTTGTGGGCATGTGTGAGCTATTCCTGGCAATATGCTAGTACCCTCGATGCGTTGTGAGCCTGAATGTGGCTACAAACTTAAAGCATAATTTACTGGTTTTTTATAGTATTTTACTAAAAAGTTGAATATGACTTATGGTAATCTGATGTGATTGTTCTTTATTCAGAAAATAATTTGAATATTTAAATTATGCTTGGAGAAACTGAAATGAGATTTGCAACAATTGTTTTCTAAAAGTTTGTGACTTATTGTATGTTAAATTTTTTTAAGAATGTGTATTTCAAATACATATTTGTTTATTTAAAATATGTCACTTATTGGGTTTTCCAGCACATCGCTTTTTTTAATGTTTTAACCCCACAGGTAGTAGGAGAGTTCCAGATGCCTACTGAAGACGTAATATACCACAAGAGTTGAAGATGGTTCTTCTGTATATTGATGTTTGGCAAATAAACATGATTAGTTTAGGACGATAAGTGTCATAAGTGAGATGGTATTTGTCATCTTCACACTTCTTCCTAAGTCAAGAGAATAATCTGGGAAGGGGTGTGACATTGGACCTGGTTAGCCCATGGACCTGACCCTTTGGTCCAACTATATGGTTTTGGGTCTTATTTAGCATTTGGGCTAAATTAAGACTATTTTTTTGGGCTTAATTGGACTTTAGCCCAAATCTTAATATTGAATTGGACAAAATTAATTTTATTTGATCCAAGGTCATGATGAAAACACGTAGCATTATAAGAATTTGTAAAATATATGTTTTCAATTTCAATTTGGGACACATGTCATCTTTTATAATTTCGTCATTAATTTAGTAAATGACATGACAATTTGTGATCAAAACTTCTCATTCAACACCCTCACCATTGGTTTTGGATGAAAATTGTTCGTGTTTTGTGTCAAAAATACCCTTGAACTTTAAAACATTTCAAAAGTACCCATGAACTTTAGTTAAGGTATATGAACTATAATAAGAAGAAGGATAATAAATAAAGCACCAAATGATTTTAAGATTTTAATATTTTAATAAAATGGTACGTTAATAGTTAAGTGTGTATTAACACCAATTTTTTTTATTTGATTATTTATCGTTTTGGTATGTTTTGAGAGGAGATTTTGGTTTTGGATTTTTTTGAAATTTTGTGGAATTTCTTGTTTTAACTTAAAACTTTGGTTTTTATTTTGGTTGTTGAGAAATTGATGTGAGTTAAAAATTGAAAAACTAAGAGAAATATGAGAGCATTTATATGAAAAAAAAGGGGATATCTATATAATTTGTTTTAAAATTGGCTCTTTTCGAACTTAAGAAAACCTCAAACAAATTGATCACTATATTAATGGTGGGACCATTTTTCAACTTTTTTTTTTTTAATTCTTAAAGTTAGTTTTGTCATGATGAATTAACAATTTCTATTGAACTACTAACGGTAGAGGCATTTTTTAACTTTTGTTGAGTTAAGGGTATTTTTGAAATTTTTGAAAGTTCAGAAGTATTTTTTTACAGATAAAACACATGGTTGTGATTTTGTATTCCTCTCTTGTATAAAAGGAGTTTGAGGCTTGTCTCCCTTTCATTCTAATGTCTAAAAGCTCATCAATGGAGCTTTTTTTTTTCTTCAAAATTTCTTCACTTTCCTTGCTTTTTTTTTTTTTTAATTTCTTCCTTTTACTACAATTTCTTTTTTCTGGACTTGATTTCAATTTTTTTTTTGCCAAAATTTTTCTTTTTACCACCATTATTTACAATGTAACGTCGTTGCTGCTAGCACCGTGGAGATTAATGACGGTGTGGATTCGCTTGTGAAGAGAATAGAGCCTGCCAACGTGGGATTAAGAAGAGTGAAATGGGAGAAACAAAATTTGAGAGAGGGATTTAGTTGGAAGGGAGAAATTTTAGGGGTGATGTGGCAACACAAAAAAAATATATGGGATCTTTTTTTTTTTTTTTTAACATTTATACATTTTTTTTTCTCATGTTTCCTTTTTCTTTTCCACCTTTTTAGCCCTTTTTTCACTTTTATTTTGCTTTTTTTAGGAATTGACAAAAGAATTTAGTTTATCATTTTTTTTTATCATCTCTTACTAACTTTGCCCTCAATCCATATTTTTTATAGGCTTAAATTGACCATTTTCACATATAAGGTGATTTGCATAAATGCTTCGATCACCATGCTGACACATAGACTCTCTTCACATATAACATGACTCTTTTATCATATCATGGTTTGGTTCACATAGAGAAGACCCCAGAAAGGTCTAGGCAACTCTATTATGCAACTTTGGACTCTTATTGCATCATGGTTTGGTTCACATAGAGATGACCCCAGAAAGGTCTATGCAACTCTATGACTTTTTACTACATCATGGTTTAGTTCACATACAGATGCCCCAGAAAGGTCTAATTGACTCTATTATGTCATTCCTTGACCTTCTTTATACCATGCTTTGGTTCACATAAAGATGACTTTAGAAAGGTCTAGGCGAATTTATTGTACCACTCATGTGAAAGTCTTGAATTTATTGTCTCTTGCCGGTATCGCCACACAAGCTTGTTAACCGACCTTCAGAAACAAATTCGCCACACAGGCTTGTAACTGGCCTTGTTAGAGCAAATCGCCACACAAGCTTGCTAACTGACTCATCGTTCTACCATCGAGTACAAAATTCATTAGGTAAAGTTAATAGAAACCGTAACCAATAAATCAAATCTATAACATTGTGATCAAAATAACCAAATAATTCTCATGCAGCAGATAACGCAGATCAGAAGTATAACGGGTCATGCATAATCCATACAAAAATATATTCAAAAACCCGAAGTTAACACCACAATGCAGCACACTAACCATCTTCCACACCTTATTCACCAAGGGCGTGGATTCGGTAGAAGTATTCCTTACCTCAATTCACAGGAATTACCTTAGATGAAGTAGCTTCCAATAGACCCTAAACACACAAGAACTTTAATTAATAATTTCTTTCCATAAATAATTATTAATTAATTTTAACCATCAATAGCCACTTCCAAACTCACCAACCAAGACGAAAACCAAGACGATCGCACCACAAACACCCCCGAAAGAATCTTCTATTTGAACCTTCAAACAATAAAAGAATACCCAATTAATCCAAGAAAATTTCTCAATTAAAATTCCATTGTGCACTCTAAAACCCAGTTTGAATTCTTCCCAAACTTTACCAAACAACCAACAAACAGCAGTGGCAGCGGTGACAGGAAGCGACAAAAGGCGGCTTGGCTTAGGAAGGTAGCTCGGCTCAGCTCGGCTCACACTCAGCTCGGCTTTGCGGCTTCGACTTGCAGATCCAGACGTCGCAAGCGGCTCGGCTTGCGAACGGGAAACGACGCGACGTGCGGGTGGAGACCAACTCGAAACTGGGCGATGCGGCTTGCGGGGCTCCTCGGCTTAACGTCGTCAGATCTGAAGCAGCGGGAGAGGCGAATGACGCGGGATCTGGCACGTCAAGACTCGCACGAACTAGCGCAACGACGTGAGGCTTCGTGTGGCACAGACGTCACTTCGCGGTTGGGTGCTGCGTTGGCTCCGATGCAGCATTGAGCGCTTCGTGTCAAGGGGTGACAACTCTCCGACGTGGCTGAGCGAGAGGAGGCGGCTGGCATCGCAAAGCAGAATGCAGAGTAGGGCGCGGCTGACGTCTCTTCGTGGGTGGCTCGACGGCGATGGAGGAAAGGAAGAGGATGGGCGGCTAGGGTTTGAAAAGAAAATGGGAAGGTGGAGAGGATGCACGCAGCTCGAGGTTGATTAATGAAAAATAATATTAATATTAATAAATATTATTACCATTATTATTATCATTCTTTTCCTTTTCCTTTTTCAAATTCCCATACTTTCCTCTTTCCTCATTAAATTCCTTTCCTCACTCCTCATTAAATTCTCTTTTCTCTTTCCAATTCAAATAAAATAAAAACCACTACAAAAAATCATTCCAACAACCACAACCAAAATTAAAATCAACACAAACATCCCAAATTAAAATTTAACTAACAATCATAAGATAATTAATCAATAAAATTTACAAATTACCTTACTTAAAAATTTGGGATGTTACATAGTAGCTCATATTTTCATCAAGGACGTGTTCACCTCCTTCATTTGTAGGATTGGTGAATATAATAAGTTTTGGCTTTACCATCAATGAACCTTCTATATTTATGTCAACAAACAACTTTCTCTTTATGCGTGACGGAGGTGAAACTGAAATTTGAGACGATGAAAAGCAAATGTTGAA
Source organism: Cucumis cinereus (assembly GCA_037974625.1). Lineage (NCBI taxonomy): Eukaryota > Viridiplantae > Streptophyta > Magnoliopsida > Cucurbitales > Cucurbitaceae > Cucumis > Cucumis cinereus. The sequence continues at coordinate 9,643 of JBBPDJ010025991.1, read as the reverse complement.
GGTTGATCTCTATTTGACGTGGAGATACTAAGCCTTTTGTAAACTGAAATTTGAGTGGAAGTGGACATTAAACATTGATTGTCTTCTTTTGTCGTGGCCATACCCAATCTTCGAAAGATTGAAGCTCAAGTAGTTGAAGGCTTAATACGATCAAGGGCAGAAATTCTTTGTTTGATATCTTTTAAATCGTCAACATTCTCGACATTAATATGATATGAACTTGTAAAATTTATTTGACTGCAACCATTTTTTACTACTGCAACATGATTTGATTGAGTTGTTTCATCAAAATCTAGCTCAATTTTTCCTTCTCGAGCTAATTTTAATTTTAAAATGTAGCATTTTTCTATCGGGTGACTGATGACTCGATGATACGTACAAGAGTTTGGATCATCGACTTTTTGCACCTCATTTGGTTGTTTAGACTCAATAAGTTGAATCAGTTACACTATTAGCAATTGTTCTAACATATCAGAAATGCGATTAGAAAAAGGATAGACTTTTTCTTGTCTTTCCTTCAAAGTTGAGTAGTGTATTTCGTATTCTTGGCGACTTTCAGTCCTCTTGTTTTTTTTTCTTGAATGACGACATAAGAGGAGTTATATTAACAACTATAGATTCTTCTAGAGTCATATCAATATCATTTTCTTTATTTTCTATGTTTGGGAAAAAAATGTTTTCGTCTCATCGACTAGCAATACTTAGCTCCATATCATGGGCTCGAGTTGCTAGTTGTTCAAAGGTGCGAGGTTTTATACCTTGAAGTATGTAAAGTAGTCCCCAATGCATAGTTTGGATGCACATCTGAATGACAGATAATTCTGTGAGACAATATTTGCAATCCAAACTTACGGCTCTCCAACGATTTATGTAACCGATGATGAGTTAGCCTTCTCGTTGCTTAATGTTGGTGAGCTTGAACATCTGACTATTAGTCTCGTGCTGTAGAAGCGATTTAGAAACTCTTTTTATGAGTTGTTTTCAGCTGTCAATTGGCTCAGACTCTAAGTGAGTGTACCAATCAAAAACATTTCCATTCAATGTTAGAACAAGTTGTTTGACTAATAAGTCCCTTGTGTACTAGCATTTGTAGGATCTAATGACAACACTAGAGGAGGGTGAATAGGGTTGTCTACCAATTTTAATTTTTCAATGCAATCAACAAGATAACCTAACATGCAATCTAAAAATTTGAAAATAAACTTAGTGCAAAAGTAAAACAAGTTTAGGGAAAAGATGACACCAAATTTATAGTGGTTCGACAATGTGTCTATGTCCACTCTTTAAACTTCTTGGTCACTTTCATGAGAATAGTTCTTTTTTAGGTAAGAACAAAACCTACACAATCACTACAACAAAAAAAACATTTGACTTGATACTTTGAATTTAACATTACTTGACGATTTTATACAAAATCATCAAGAAATGTTAAAAAAAAAGTCAAGAATAAACAAAATGAGGAATGATAAAGATTTTTTTAAAAAAATTTTAAATACTTGACGGTTTATCCGTGTCAAGTTTAGTTTGTTTATACTTGACGAAATTTATTTGTCAAATTTTTTTGTCTACACGCCTTTTCTTCGCAGAAAAAACCTTACCTCATCCGCGATTTCTTACCTTTCTTCCTAGAAAAACTTAAAAAGTTTTGTTCCTCGCTTTTCATTTTTCTTATCCCTCTCAAATAGAAATGGAAAACCTTAGCCTCATTTTCCTTTTGCACTTTCTTCCTCCCTCCTCTCTCCCCCATGATAGCCACATAAAAAACGAACTAAACCGAGACGGGTAGAGGTTCTAAGATCGGCGTACACCACAGGCAGAGGTTCTGAGATCGATGACGGACGGAGGGACCTATCACGAACACCACGGTCTGCATACGGGCCTTGTGAATTGAAATCAGAGAGATTTTGACGGTGTGCGGTGGCGAGGGTCACAAATCTGTAAAAAATGACAGCTCTGAGGGTCACAAAAATTTTATTTTCCTGATTTCTCCCTCATCCGAATGGTAGGGTTTTTTATTTTTAAATTTCTTGTTCCTTCTCTAGATTACTCTATATAAAGGTTAGATTGACTATGTTTTATAATAAAAAAAATTCATCATTACGTCAATTCGAAGACAGAGAGACTGGAGAGTTGAGCTGATATGGTTTAGTTTAGTTGGGGAATGACTTTTATATATTTATTTCCTTGTTTTAATTTGATGCATTAGAGGCATATGTACTACCATAATTTCTTTTCTGTCCATCCTTTGATCCACTTACCTGAAAAAAATATCGTTGAATGTGTACGATTATTATCATATATGACCATCAACTTGTTTACAATAATTTTATTTGAATTGTTTCTTGTGCACAAGTTAAGCAGACAGATGAACTAGACAATATCCTAACTAAAAAGTTCCTTCAATTTCTGTCAATGTGGGTAGAGGCTTTCTAGGTGCTGAGAAGAAAACATGTACAGGTGCCACAATAATGTCTAATCATGAAGTTAGTTTGTGCTTTAGTTTAAGATGATATATTTCAGCAACTTTGAACTATTCTTCTAAAACACAAAAGTTAAACTTTCAACTATTGGAGATTATTATAACTAATCACGTGAAAATACTTCGAATTGTACTACTAGGATGATTGTGTCTTCTGGATGCTCAAGTTTCCACAAAGTCATATTATATTTCTCTGGGAGGGCATGATATTAAAACTGGTCTACCCCCTATTGAGAGAGAACTGAAAGGCAAGATCTAGGTTCATTTGTCTTATTTATCTTTGTTGAAGGAGATAAGAGACATTCTTCAATTTCATTTATGTTACTCTTATTGCCATATAGTGAACAGTAAAAAAAACTGAATCTACAGGCTATAACATTGAGATGCTATTTAGTGACAACTATTTGTGTCTGCAAAGCTAGTTGCCTTGGTTTTGGAATGACCTAAAAATAATCTAATTAATTGATTTCACATAGTTTAACTTATGTTTTTTCTGGATGATATATATATATTATTATTCAAATGCAAGAAATTGAAAACTTAAACTAGGAAATGGTGATGAAAAAATAATGTTGTTTGTGAAAATGCTTGTCCAAATATATGTTGTGGTATTAAACCTATATAACCATGCATGACTTGTCTTTGAAGAGTCAAAGACTCTGGATTAATTATCTCTTGTCTTATTCTCTCTTCCCTTCCATATAACTAAAACTAATTAATATAAGTGATAAGTCTCTAATATTAATCTATCCCGGTCAATTTTCTATAAAAAAAACTATGTTTTCTTTTTCGATATGAACTACTTCCTCCCTAATCGTTTATATTTTTTTACCTATATTCTAGACAATATCCCAGATTTGGTATTCTTGTTTGCAAAAACATATGTAGTCTCCTTCAGAATTCATCTCATATTTCTTATTGGCTTCATTTAGGGATATATTAGCTTTCTCATAACGAACTATCATTGTGAGGACATGCAGAAGCAAAAACTTATTGATTTTATTGTGCAATTTATGGAGGCAATATTTTTAACACCACCTCAATCAATTTGTAGTTATTTACTTGATTTAATTCTCTTCTGTTTAATTATCTCATTGATTTTCTTTTCTCATATACTAAATTTTTTGTATGCTTTTATCTTATCAAGCCCATCAATGACCATACACTAATTCAAAAAATTTATTGAACTTGACTTGGAGTTGATAAAATTGATAGTTCTTTTACGTAAAAATCCTTGTGTTAATTAGCTTTCACAACTTCACGTTGTTGTGTACAAATTAGTATTAAGAGCTAACATTTGTAATTCCCTTACGTGGAACTATTTTTGTAATGATGGAAGAGAAATTTATGGAATTGAGAGGTTGTTGAATAATCATTTTATTTCCCCTCATTTGTGCAGGATATTGATAAAGAGATTAATGAACTTAAAATGTCGGTGAACACTCGAGGAAGATTGTAGCAACAAAGTTTCTAACAATTCATTTGTTGTCTCTTTCTCTATCTAGGTAAACAACCCTTTCTCCAAGTTTTTCTTCCACATTATTCTATTGTTGCTTCTACTTCATTCATCAAGATTTGTTCCTTTTACATTTTAGTTTTATGCTACTTAATATTGGGTTTAAGGTTTGATCCAAAAAGCTATATGGTCGTGAACAGTTTTCTCATGAAAAATTTGTGACTCCCTCAATTTCAAGTCCTTTTTAAATCACGATTTGATTTTAACCTCTCTTTTATGCTATTAATTATGATCACCAACTTTTGAACTTCACCCCTCGGGCTTTTTGTATGGGAGTGCCCTTTTTTATTGATCCATGGTTGAGGAGAATTCAAGAGAGCTATTGTAATATCTGACTTTTTTTTAAAATTTAAGTTGTTTGTTGTAAAGATATTAATAAAATAATAGAAGGGTATTTTAGTAATTTTGATAATGGCATTTTACTAATTTTGTTTAAGAAATGGCAAAAGGGTAATTTTGTAGTTTTGTTTAAAGAAAAAGAGAAAGAAAAAAAAGGAATTTAAAAATTATTATTATTATTATTATTATGATGATTATTATGATTATTATTATTATTATTAGGGGCCTTTTCAAATATAGAAAAAAAATTAAAAAAATTACACTCTATAGAAAAATTTTGGAAAACGAAATTAGTCCACCCAAATAGTCCAGCCCATAATGTGAAATACCAAAAAAGTCCTCACTCCACACATTTCTTGTGTCATCTTCTATATCCAACTCACGATTTATCGACAACCATAAAAACACGCGAGACACAACGATAAATACGAAAACTGTATAGATAGATAGTGATAGAGAATTATCTCTGTCTATCTCAGATAGACAGAGATAGACAACTATCACTGTCTATCTCATATAGATTGTGATAGTTTTTTATCACTTTCTATCACTTAATTTTGTTGCTTTTGCTGATCAATTTTTTATGGGAGACAATAATAGAAAGTGAGATAGACATCAATAAATAAGTTTTGATGAGAGACAATGATATTCTCTATTTTAGATAGACAAATATGAACTCTATCATTGTCTATCTGAGATAGACATCAATTAAATGAGTTTTGATGGTTTGGTTGTAGTTCTTGGTTTGTAGCTCTTTGCTTGCTGTTTTTTTTATTTAATTTCGTTTTTGTACAATAAATGAGTTTTGAAGAAATTAACTATCATGAATAGTGATAGATAGAAATATATTTCTATCTCTGTCTATCTCATATAGACAAAGATAGACTTTTATATATTTCCATTACAAAAATATGATTGACTCTTCAAATTACGAACAAAGATAAAGATTGGGTGCCTTTTCGTTATTGTAAGAGAAAGAATTAATTGAATATATAAATTTAGAAGACTAAGACAAAGATAGATAGACATTTATCTCTGACTTCTATGAAAGGAAAAGATAGAGTGTTATAATTGTCTATCTCAAAGAGACAGAGATAACATTTTATCTCTATCTATTTATATAGTTCGATTGAAGAAAAAGATGATGTTCGAAGAAGATGATGTTCGAAGAAGATGATCCCAAATAATAATAAAAAGAAGAAAATGATCTTGTATAATAATAATAATAAGAAATTCAAATACTAACAAATAGTTATTGAAAAGAATGAGATGAAGAAGAAGAAGAATTCTGAATAAGAAAAATAAGAAGAAGAAAAAAAAAAGAGGAAGTATAAAACAGTAGCGCACACTTCATTTTTCATTCGAAACTAATGAATATTGGGAGGTAGAGGTCTCATGATCGATCAGTTGAAATGGCAAGCCAAATTTGTACTCAAAGGTGCTATCTCATTCATGTTTTCAGTCTTTGACTCGTATTTTACCGGTATTTTCATATGAGAAAAGGAAACCAAACTCAATGCTTTTTTCCATTATACACTTTTATTTCTCATTCACTAATCGAGTTCTATTTAAGCTCATTACAGTTACCCTCGGGGTTCTTCGCACCTTCCCAAGTGGGGAAGAGAACAAAAATAGGCCACGAATGGTGGTCGTGGTAGGTTCGAGAATCTGACGGGGCGGAGCGAACTCCTCCATCGTCTTGCATTTCCTCCGAAACAGAATAAGGAGAAAGAGAAGATCAAGAGAAGGAGCGAACTACTCGATCGACTAAGGCCCTGCAAAAAAAGAAGAAAATTCTAATTTTAGAGGAGAGCAAGAAAAGTAAGAAAATAACGAAGGAGATCCATTCCTGGACTCCACAAGATGATGAAACACAACAAATGAGAAGCAAATTGAGAGAGAATTGAAAGAAATCAAAATCGGCGATCATGAAGAGTGTCTCGGCCGTACAAAATTTTCAAATATGGAAGGGTAATTTAAGAATTTTTAAAATGTTGAAACGTGTTTCCATTGGGCTTTTTTTTTATATAAATTGTAAATATTTTGATAAATTTTCTATTTTTAACAATTTTCCTTATTATTATTATTATTATTATTTTATTATTTTTATTATTATTATTAATGAGAAAGTGGGTAATTAATAATTGTTATAAAAAAAAGAAAAAACGAAAATGGAATTTTTTTTTGAACAGCCACACGAGAGGATAAGAATGAAAGAGAAGGGAAAATTATTTTTTTTTCTTCTCCAATTTCTCGAATTGGATGCAAATTCGGTGGAGATTTCTTCAAATCAAGCAGCTACCGGTCAATGGAAGGAGTGGAAAAAGAGAATTGAGGAGGAGAAGAAAAAGAACAGAAGAAAAAGGTCGAGAGATAAGAAAAAATTTTCTGGGCATATTTTTTATGAGCATTAAAGAAAGAATTATGAAATTGAACTCAATTCTTAACCAAATGGAGTGACAATTGTGTCTAAATTGTGTAGAAAAGAGTGAGGAAGCTAATGGATAGCTCAATTTGAAGAAAATTTGGCTGAAAAATCAAGGAAAATGGTGAAAAATACCGTCGAGCAGCTGGAAGAACAGTGAAGAAAAAAAACAGCTCGAAAATTTGAGAAATTGAAGTGCTTAGAAGCTAAATTAAAGCTTCAAGATTTGAGGTCAGCTAATTTAGAAGCTCATTGATAGTTTTGTAAAAGGAATTTGGTTACTTTTAATCTTAGAAGGAGAATTTTAAATTTTAAATTTATTGCTCAAGCTCGCCGAAAAACAAAGGAAGTAAAGTTTTAGACCTAAATCCGAGAGATTCGAAGGGAATTTGACGACCAAAATTTGAGGTAATATAGTTTAAGTTATGAGTAATTGATTGGTAATAGTTATAACGTCCAATTTTAGCTAGAAAAAGAGAATTTTATCGCTGGAGTTGTGGTCTGAAAACTGGAAAAAAATTGGGAAAAATGGAAGGTTGAAGATGAAGTTTCATTTCTGACCGTCATCTATTGTTCGTCATTAAAAGTAAACCTTAGTAATCAACATGGTCTATCATGTTTTGCGCGTCATTAAAAGTAAAGGCATAATGTATATTTTCCCTTAGCTCAGTTTGAATAATTATTGTTAAATGACCATTTTATCCTTGTTTAAGAAGCTAAATAAGGGAAAAATTAAGAAATTAAAGGATATTTGGATTTTCTTGAGAATTGAATCGATTAGTTTAATGCGTCGGTTTTGGATAATTTTGCAGGAGAATTAGCTATCGGAAAAATTTACAAACCAAGGACAGTCCGACAAGTTTGTAAATGGTCTATTATTTTAATAATATTATATTAATATCGGAATGACACGTTTACGAGAAATTGTGTTAAATTCAGAAAAATTCAGAAAAATCATATTCTTCATGATTTTAAGCATACTTTCTTATGGTAAATTATTTGATTCATGATTCATGCATTAAGTGGTATTTCCGGGTATTTGAATATTATATTATTATTTTACACGTTTTACGAGGCAAATACCAAATTGAGATTTAAGCATGGCCTCAATTATGTTTATTGAGTATATTTTATTAATTTCTATGCATTATTATCCATGTTTGACTACAATAAGGGTCAAGACAATTTACATGTTTTACGAGATTTCAGTAAAATTTGAGAGATCATGAGTTACCATGTTTCAAAGAGATTTTCAGCATGTTTTCAATATTATGAAATTCAAGATGAGTTTGATAAACTATTTGAGATGATTTACACGTTTTATGAGATGATTTTATATAGAGGATGTGTATCCATGATTGAGCTCGAGGCTACTATACTAGGTGTGCACACTAGGGTATGCGTTGTCATGAGTGCTAGGTTCGCCCCACAATAACAAAGACGTTGTGGGTGATGGCTGCGCTACTTCATAGTTATGCGTTGTCATGGTGTTGCGATTACTCCACCATGACAAAGACGTTGCAGGTATTAGCCCCACTGTAACGTAGATTCGCTGTCGTTAGTATTGGGTTCGCTCCACTACGACAAAGATGTTATAGATGCTCGCCTCACTATAACGTAGGATACCGTCGTGTGTATTGAGCTAGCTCTACCACGACGAAGACACTGTTTGTCCTGATCCCACCACTATGTAGTTATGGATGTCGTTAGTGTTGAGATTACTCCACTACGGCAAAGACGTTGTTAGTGTCGAGTTTTCCCCACTACTATGTAGTTTAGATGATACACATCGCTTTATCATAATTTCAGAAAACAGTGTTTCCTGAAAAACTTTTCATGATTTAATGAAAGTTTACAGACATATTAATTTACTGGTTTACGATGAGATTTTCGAGCATGATATTTACGTATTTACAAGTTTATAATGCTTATGATTTCCAAGTTATGATATCTATGTATTTTAAATATGTTGATTATCAAATATCACTTACTAGGCATTAGCTCATTCTTTCAAAATAATTTCCCACTTTCAGGTAGAGATCGTGATCCTCAAAGCTGATCTACAACTGCCTATCTGCTAGAATGAGATTTTGGTTTTGTTGTACGTTTGGACTCTGATCATGCATGTTGTATTTGTTGGCTTTTTTGCCCTTAATCTCAAATTAATTAATTAATTAACTGGTGTTTTAATGATAACAAATCTAAATCTTTTTATTGACAATTTTATTATTTTGAATAGTCCATAGTGTATAGCTCGAAACAATGATTTTGACGTCTCTTCAATCACCCAAATCGAAGTTCAAACGAAAAAGATATTGTTGAAAGAAGCTTAACAGAAAAATTCTTGAGATGGTGACGTGGCGGCCAAATAATCAAATTGAGCTAGTTAGAGAAAGCTACTTGGAGCAATGAAAGAGTAAAATGTGGCTTTTGATTTTTGGATTGGCTTTAAAAGAAAATGAATTTAAAAAGAAAATGAATTTAAAAAGAAAATGAATTTAATATTATTTTATGTTTGTGTCTAACAGCTAGTTTTTTTTTTAAAAAATAGTGGACTTGTTTTTATTGGGCTTTAAAATAAATGGTTTAAAATAAGATACATATTATTATTTGTGTATGTGTCTAACGGCTAGGTTAAATTAAATCTCCACCATTCAATTTTCTTTATCTTCATCCAATGACTCAAAATGAGTTTTAGATTTCAATATCCTTCCCCTCTCTTTTTAAATACTTCATCTTTCTCCACTTTTTTTTTTTTTTACTTTACAATCCTCAAAAATTGAAAAAGCCAACATTGTTATTCTCTATAAAGCTTCCAATTTTCATTCTTTTCATCTTGTTCTTGAGAGAATTTTTATTGTATTGTGAGGATTAATTATTGTGA
>JBBPDJ010025921.1:0-19965 GCA_037974625.1 Cucumis cinereus | reverse complement strand
CATTACTTGACGGTTTTATAAAAACCGTCAAGTAATGTAAAATAAAAAGTGTCAAGTAAACTCAAATTTGTAGTAGTAAATTAATATACATATCGTGACACTTGGTTGTATAGATTTTTCTAAAAGCAAAAGGTCGAGTTAGCGAAAAATTCAATTCGATGAGTATTGATCTAACTGATTTAGAATCGATTCAATATAATAAATAACCAGGTGCTTGACAGTTAATTATTCACTCAACATGTCCTAGATCTTAATGCGATTAAAGTAGTACAAACATGTGTGCTTGTAATCATGTTGAATTTTATTAATTCGTAGCTCATAACAATCTGGTTAGCTCTTCTAATTAAATTGGATGTAAATTAACATTTAGGTCTAGTAATGATAAGGCAATGATCGAACAAATTGAAATCAAGAGTTTTGTTTAGATCCAAGCTAGGATCTCTAAGTCATTGAACATCTCCTAAATTTTATTCTTCACACTATTTTTCGTTATTTGCAACAAAAAACGATATAACTTGTAGTACCTGATATTTGAATTTCAAGTTGTTTGTTAAAAATAATAATAAAATAATGAAAGGACATTTTAGTAATTTTGTCTTAAAAATGCAAAATGGTAATTTAGTATTTTTGAAAAAAAAAAGAAGAAGGAAAGAAAAAGAAAATAATTTTTAAATTATAATTATTTTAATAATAATAATAATAATAATTATTATTATTATTTGAGAAAAAGTGAGTTGTTAATTATCTTTTGTTTTTTTAAAAAAAAGAGAAATTACAAATTTTAAAGTTTGTGTCGAGGAGATAAATGATAAGAAGAGAGATTAAAAATTTTGTATAAATTCTTCTCCAATTTATCAAATTGGATGGTAGGGGTGGGAAGCATTATTTATTATGTTAAATTTTGTTGAGTTGAAGAGGAAACTAAAGAAAAGAGGAAGAGAAAACCGATAGGTAGAGAAGAAAAAAATTGGGCAAACCGTGAGATGAACGCTGTGAGAAGAAAAATGAAATTGAGCTCAATTCTTAACCAAATTGAGTGAAATTGGTGTCTAAATTGTGTAGGAACGAGAGAGGAAGTTGCTGGACAGCTCAGTTTGAAGAAATTTGGCAAAGAAAATCAAGAACATTGAGGAAACAAATTTGCCGCCGCTAGAAATTTAATGTTTTGAGCAATTAAAGTTTTTGAAGAAATTGAAGGGGTTAGAGTTGAAATTGAAGCTTCAAATTTTGTGGTAAGCTCAATAAGAAGTCTCTCTTTGAATTAGTAACAATTAATTTGATTAACTTCTCCTAAATGTAACGAATTTGATGTTTAAAAATTGAAGAAAACTCGCCGAAAAAACAGAGCTTCGAAATTTTCAACTTGAGTTCTCGTGGATTGAGAGCAAATTAGACGACCAAAACTTGAGAAATTTGACAATCGAAGATATTTATAAACGGAGACGTCTTATATAGTTTGTGTGTTACTTATAATTTTAATTTATGATTTTAAAGCATGCATTGCTTGAATTTATTTAAAGTATTCTCGAGTGTACACCTTTTACGAGGTAAACTTCTTAAGCAAAATTTAATGAATGTTTATGATCTTTCATGCTAAAAATGTGTTATATAGAAGCTTTGATGCATGAGCTATGATTTTACATATGCTAGTAAGCATGATTTGATATGTTTAAAGATCGAAGATATTTTCACATTTTACGAGATTTCTGTAAAGTATGATTTAAGCATGCTTTAGTATTTCTAAATAAAATTCCAGCATGATTTAAACGATCTAAGATTCATGAGTATTTCTTCTTAAATACTAAAGCCGTAGGTGTTTAAGAACTATTTGAGTGATTTATAAGAATTTCACTACGAGCGTGTGATCCATGATTGAGCGTGAGACTAGTATACTAAGTGGGCACACTAGAGTATTTCACTGTCATGAGTGTTGGGTTCACCCCACCATGACAAAGACACTGTGACCGGTTGCTCCTCTGCAACGTAGATAGCGCTTTCAGAGTGTTGAGCTTGCTCAACTACGAGAAAAACATTGTTGATGTTGGCCCCACTGCAACGTAGATTTCACTGAAGTTAGTGTTGGATTCGTCCCACTACGACAAAGATGTTATAGATGCTCGCCCCACTATAACGTAGTATCGCTGTCGTCAGTGTTGAGCTTGGTCCACCATGACAAAGACGTTATTGGTATTGATCCTACCACAACGTAGTTATCGTTGTCGTTAGTGCTGAGATGACTCCAATGCGACAAAGACATTGGGACTGCTCGATTTTTTCAACTAAAACGTAGTTAGATGATACACATGGCTTTGTAAAAGTTTTCAGTTACAGATTTTTGGCAAAAGCTTTCAATTATGCATTGCTTTATGAAAGATATAGAAATACATTGCCTTGCAAAGTTTATGATATGTTTCAGAAGTATGGTATTCATATATTTCTAAGGCATGTGATTTCTAAAGTATGTTATCTAAAGTATTTCCAAGATTATGAATGATTTCTGAAGTATGTTATTTATAAATTATCACTCAAGCTCATTCTTTCAAATGTTTTCTCACCTTTAAGGTAGAGATCATGATTTTCGAGTCTGACCGACTGCTGCCTCCCTATTGTCAAGTTTGATTCTTGTGTTAGGTCATAAACATAACTTCTTATATACATGTTTTGGTTTGTAAAATATTATAGCGAGTGCGTTGGGTGGTATAGGACACTTGTGAGATTAGTTATGTATGTAAATTTTTATTTACATGTTTTTGAGTTATTTACGCTGCATGTTGTTAAACTAAGATAAGTTAAGCCGTTAGTGAGTGCCGTTAAGTTAGAAACATTACTTAGGCTAAGAGTAGAGATTTCGGGAGAGGGTGTGACAAAACTCCCTCTCGATTTCCTCGGGTTGGAAGCAATTTCACAAGAGAAACTCACATGCCCCCTGAGTTTGACTCGGACATACCTCTAGGACTAGTTCTTAATGTGTAATTCGGTTAAACATCTGATCGGATTTAGGCGAAATATCTGTTCATTAGGCTTTGAGCCCCCATTCCCTATTTTCTCTTTTCCAGTTTTCGTTTAGGTGTTCATGTAGTTTGCTGGGTAGTTTCAAGCCTCATCTTTTACTCATCCATGAGAAGGTAAGGTTTGAGTTTCTTAGATTAACAAGTTGTGGATGAATACTTTGTAACTTTGGGAGAATTTCATCATATATATATATATTCATATGTGTTTTAATCTTAGTTTATTGTTATGCTTTGCAGGATTTTATTGTTGATTGACAATTTGATTTGAATGCTTATGAGATTGATTTGTGATATGTGATCTATGATCATAGGTTAATCTTTAAGAGGCAATAGGGTTAGTTAGACTTACAATTTGTTGTCTATGATGAATCATACTTTGCCATATCAACCTAGAGAGATATTGCAGTGAGTGTTTGGCTAGACGGTGGAAGTCAAATACGCATCCTTAACTAGTTAGATGCGTTGAACTTGGGTTTATCAATGCATTTTTAACTAGTTAGATAATTCGGACCATTGATCGGGGATCCGATCAAACTTGCTAAGGATAGGCCTGATATTTAAGTCATAAGTGATAATTTGATGACCAGAAGTTGCATTGAACGATTCCAACCCATTAAAGTAAGGCGTCTCTATTACCTAAGCACCTAAAGTAGGCGTCTCGACTATCTAAACATCTATCTTACTTTTTGCACTTTAATTTCATGCAATTTAGTTTTCCTATCACCAAAACAAAAACCCACGTTTTTACTCTTTTTAGACTGGTTTAGCACTAAGAGATTTTATCTTAGGCTCCTTGTGGTTCGACCCGTTCTTACTACTAATACCACTTGTTTGTTGAATTTTTTGATTGGTAAATATCAAATTTATTTGATCAGTAGAGGTTTGACAGAGAAAGTAAAACCTTTATGTCATCAAATCAAATACAACAAAAACACTTTTAGATTGTCTAGGTTCGGTGGATGTTTAGACCACTTCTCCTCAGGGATTAGGTAGTCTCGATCTGTGGACACCTATTTAAGTTGTAAACTATATAGGCAGCTACTTCTGACAAATATTTCTTACTAAGAATGACAATAGACAATAGGCATCGAACTCTTTCCATAATAATTCTATTTAGTGATGCAACCACCACATTTTTTCAGTAGTAAACCTCACTATCATGTGCCTTGTAATCCCATTCTATTTACAAAATTTATTAAACTCTTCACTAAAACTCTTCACTACAAAATTTCAACTCGTTAATTGTCCTTGAGAATTTAATTTTTCGAGATGTTTTGTTTTTCAATCATGAGCTTCCATTCCTTAAATTTATTAAATATCCAATCTTTAGTTTTAAGGAAGCAAACCCATCTTTTTCTACAATAGTCATCTATAAAGGATATTCAGGTACCTTAAGTCACTTGGACTTGGAGTTGAGGCTGGCATTGCATAGATCTAAATGAACATAGTCTTGGATGTCTTTGATAGTGTGCTGCTGAGCTTTTGTGAAGCTTTGCCTTGTAGCCTTTCCCAAGATGCATTATTCATAGAAAAATAGTTGTTCACTGATGCCTTGATGTAATATTTTATTTTTTGAAAGAGCTTCTATTCCTTTACAACTAAAGCAAGATAGCCTCTTATGCCACAAATCAGTTTCTACAAAGGCTAACTTTGTCATTGTGAATGGTTTTTTTATCATCTCTACTCCTCCTACAACAAATAGATCATTGACTTTCTCACTAATTAAGACTTTTTTAGAATCTTGAAAAACCTTCAAATCTCCACCTTCTTCCTTGTACTCACAACCTTTAGTATCCAACATACCTAGAAAACTAGGTTTCTTGAATGCATAAGAAAATGGCTTACATTTTTTAGAAGTATCATTGTCCCTTTCTTGAGTTTTATGTTGATCGAACGAAATCATTTGATCTTGCAAACTCCATTGTTGTCCATGTAGACTAATTATTCACCATCTATTTCTCTATATGTCTTGAATCAAGACCTAAAAAGGTATCATATGATAGGTACATTCATAATCTACGACACAACCATGCTTGAAGCAGGATCCTTCAACTATAGAAGCCTCAGGTTTTTTTCCCTTATGTTCTTTCTCATTTTTCTCTTTTTCTTGATTTTTCCTCTTCAAACTTTAGCAATGACTAATAAGATGGTCTTTCTTTTTGCAATAGTTGCACATTAGCTTCGTTTTAGATTTATGTTATTCATTTGTTTGTTGTTTTTCATTGTTTTTCACCATTGGACCGATTAGACATTTTTTTTCCTTTCACAAACAAACCTTCAACAGTTGGTTTCTCTTTCTTGATGACATGAACCTATAATTATTTAGCTGTTAATGTTGAAAATATGACATCAGTTGTAATAGAGTTTTGATATTCCAAAGCAATTTTCAATTCTCTATATGCATCGTCGAGTAGTGAATTCAATAGGACATAGGTTTCATTCTCATCACCTAACTTTGTTGAACCCATCTTGAATTTGAAGAACTTCTCTCTCAAGAACATCTTGTTTGAAAGGTCTTTGGTGACACAGGTCTTCGAACTTAGTCCACATCTTTTAGGTTGTGTCTTGATCTATCACTTGCCTTAGAATACTATCACTGAGGTTCAAAACTAGAATTCCAAAGGCTACTAATTCCCGAACTTTATTTTTTTTTTTGCGTTGTATTGTATTTTGGGAGAGTTGATGGGTCTCAAAAGGCCTTGTGAGCCTTTTGTAGTTGGTCAAGGATGACTTTGATTATAGCTTTCAATAAGCCAAAATATTCTTACCATCAAACTTTTCTATCTAATATCTTGCTAATGCCATCGTTTCTTAAATTTTAGAATCTTGAAGCTTCAAAAACTGCTTTCTTGATGATTTTCATCGCTCTGTTACAACTTTTGTTAAATTTTCTTTTGTAATTTAGGTCCAAGTTCAAGAACAATTTGATGGAATGAAGCCCAAGCTTGAAAGAGTTAGGTAACATGTATGAAGGAGAATGTGTCACACCTATAACTTCTTAGAAGAACACGCGTTGAGAGGTAAATTAAATCAGAAAGCTTTTTGGCTCAACAAAAATTCATTTGAACAACCTGTTTGGTAGAGAAAGTAAAAACAAAAATTTGAAAACAATGGATTAAACGAAATAAAGTTGTATTTTCTGTTTTCATATATGTGTGGTAGCAGAATTCATAAATTGAGTTCTAATTTAAACTGTTTTAAACTAGTTCTAGTTACCTATTAAATATTAGTTAATAATTTTTTTTTATTAATTTATTTTTGAAATTGTTTTATGTTAACCTAATTTAAAAATAATACATTACATAATAACATATTTTAATTTTTTTAAAAAAAATTAAATTCAGTTTATAACATAACATACCATATTTTTAAATATTTTATCTTCTATACATTTTTTATTATGCATTTTAAATTCTAAAATTTAAATTATAGATACAAAGAAAATATCAAAATGTTGTTTTCAGAATTTGTACTATTTAGACCACAGAATCTTAAAACAACTCTAAAAAATATAAATCGAATTGTTGGCTAAACAAACATTCATTAAACTCAATGAATTTAAAAACTTAAAAAAAAAAAAAAAAAAGTCGAATTGTGAACCAAACAAACCCTTATATTCTCTGTCTTTTGCTTCATATTTGATTTTACTCTCCTCTGTCTCAATTTTTCTCAATCTCACACACTTTTTTCAAATGGCGATTTTGTGATGCAAGTTGAAGATGATACATGCACAGTAAAAGAATGAAGAGGGAGAAGAAGAAGAACATAACATAAGTACTCAACTCTCTTTACAACAATAAGTTTACAGTACATACCTCATATGTTATAAATAAGAAGGTTTGTTAAAAAAAATGGTTGTTGGTTCACTATTTTTAAATTTGTCCTCAATATTTGTTGGATTAAATATTAAATTTGATGGGTTGTATGATTAAGCAGATATATGACATTGAATTTTTATTAACCTTTCATGTAAATACTTATAAAGGATAATAAATATGTCGATGACTACACTTAATGCCATGTTTCTTAATTTGATCTCCATATGTTAGTTTTCAATTATGGTTAGCATGAGAAAAAAAATTGAAAGAGAATAATCGAGACTTTAGTTTTGAGACATAGCATAATATTTGTGCCCTAAAACGTATTTTACTCTAAATTCCAAAACTTTGTTTTTTAATATTGTTTGTTGCAAAAACTGTCTACATTTAAGTTTGATTCCTTGAATGAACTTGAGTATAATTCTAGAATAACTAAACGCAATTGTTCATTTGATCTCCAAGGACGATACTCGATCTCTTAAGCCGTTCCAATACTATAACTTGGTTGTGTGCTCTTGCACATAGCATCAATTGCAAAAATTTTAATTCTCTGGATATTTAAGAAACATTGGATTAACAAGTAAGCATTATCACTTACATATTTGTAACACCACCAATGTTTTCTTTCACCTTACTTCGAAGTGAGTCCAACACATAAACACAATTTTCTTGAAGATTGATGACAATCAATATCCAATGATAACTAAAATAAGGGATTAATTTTTACTATTATTATGCATCAAGAACGAATTAAAAAGTAATTAAAAAGTAATTAAAAGTAATATTTAGTATTCTTGGACTAATTTTCATTTGAACACTTCAAAACCTTACGAATAAAAAACATTAAAACAAAAACAAATTATCAACATCCATCGCCTATACTAAAATTTAATTAAAGCATGACATCGCAAATCTACGAAAGATATATACAATCTAATCCTTTAAAAACTCAATATCCAATTAAATGATCAAATCCTTTAAAACTCAATAAGAACAAACTCAATGAAACACCAAAATCTTAGAAAATATAAATTAAAGATCAAATACCCATGCCCACATTAGCTCAATTGACACATGTATGTACCTAGAGATTAAGAAGCATCAGGTTCACCCCTAATTTGCATTAAAAAAAAACAAAGAAACTAATACCCACATCTATCATACAATACAAAATAAGAAACACAAACAACCAACCAAAACCTTAAAAATTACAAACCCAACAACTAAATCTTCAAAAAAAAACACAAAAACATAACAAAACTTGCAATTAATAATCAAAATCATCAAAACCAACAAAATAAGAAAAAAAAAAGGGATAAAGTGAATAATTACTACCAAAGATGGAGCAACATAGACCGTGGGCAAATGACGAGCAACTTGAAGTGATCTGCAGTATTGGTGAGATCTACAACAACGAGATTTGCAAATATAGAGCGTTTGATGACTGATGTAGGTGGCAGATCAACAAGATTTAGTGGTGGACAAACCGGATCTGGTGGAAGAATCGTCAAACGTGGCAAACCTTCATCACAGCGGGTGAACGAACGTCAATTAATTGAACAGTCATCTGATTTTCTCTTTGCAGGCAAACAATTCTATACGAGGTGGACCAGAACTACGCACCAGACGATGCCCTTCACTACGGGTGAAGGAATCTCTTTTCGATGGACCGATCTCTACGCGAACGAACAAAACATACGTGAATAGATGTTAGACGGGACAACCTGATCTAATCTTCGCGACAAACGTCAATCTACGTTAACTAATGATAGCACTGAAAATGTGTTACAAATCCCACTGACTTTAAGATTGTTCTATGATTTTTCGTTACAATTTGATTATTTTATAGGTTTCGAATGTCAAAGTGGTAGAATCGAGTATAGAGAGAATATGAAGCTAACACAGACTAGTTGGGAGCTTCAACAAGGCAATTAGGCAAATAGAGTAAAAAATTCCAAAACTGCCACTGAAAGGGACACCATGTTGCTGATCGGGACGATATGCAGTGCTAAAATAAAGTATTTTGCGGCTCTTTTAGCTTCTTGTGCTACGTGTTGCGGTCATAACTTCTCAACCATGCGGCACCATGACATTTACTCAATCATAGTCAGCCTAAAAGGCTATCTCTAGCCCATATATTCTTTTTCTTCAGTCTTTTACTCGGTCGGACCCTTAGGCGAGGTTATTTCTAATTAGCTTGATGAGTCTTACGCAGAAGCATTCTTTGATTCAATAATGACATCATTGTTATCGTGCATCCTCACTTGACTCTCACAGGTCAACCTGTTCCTGGCAATGTACATCGCCGCTGCATACATTCCATTTAGCTCTCAGCATTTTGGTCGTTCTTACTTGTCGGGTATGTATCGATGTAGCAACATTAAAATATTATGAGACAAGACGACACTTGCGACCATATCGTGTTGTTTGCAGATACCGTGCCGGAGCACGAATCTATGTATCAACCTCCAACTATCGTGAGACAATGTAATGTTGGCAAACCCGTGTCGTCCGACACTATCCTTGAGTTACTCCTCCTCAAAGGAAGTTGTTAGAGAAACTCGTCTCGTGACACTCGCCCACACCATGACACACTCGTGTGTCATGTGGTAGCTCACTTAGGCCACAGGGCCCAGGGGTGGTGGAAAGACAACACCATGCCTCGCTCTATAGTACATTTTGCACAATTTTCCTTCTAGCAGGCTTGCACGTCCAAAGTGGCGAAAAGTCACTTATCATCGTAGAGCGCCCGTTTGAACTTTGATTCTTACGAAATCTGACGGACTTACGTCTAACATGGAAATACATCTCATACCAGAAGTGCTTGCCAAAACTCACAATTTTTCTTGGACCCTCTCGGGCAACGGCCTAGGGCCCACGTTGGCCCTAGAGAATGCATGTTGACACCCTTTGAACACCATTATAATTTTTGGGATACTTGTACCAATTCTTAGCTTTCTTGTGTACTTCATCTTGGTGTGTTCAATGATGTATCGCCGTCCTCGATTACATCGTGGCCCACTTCCATGGCCCTTTCTTTGATTAGTGTCGACGTGCTTGCTTATGCTTGTCGTGGCGCTTCCTGTTCATGTCGACATGGTATCTCATACATGTCAAGATACTTGCTTGGATGAATGTCTTATTCTACATTCTTATTTGTAGGATTGAGATACTCTCCCCCACTGAAACTAGTCATCGTCCTCGATGACGTTCTTATTGCTTTAGTGTTTGTGGTGGCGAGTGTCTCATCCTACATTCTTGTTGTAGGATAGAGACACTCTCGTTGTGGCGTTTCCTCTTCATTTCGACATGCTATCTCATACATGTCGAGGTACTTGCTTAGATGAATGTCTCATCCTACATTCTTATTTGTAGGATTGAGACACTCTCCCCCAGTCAACCTAGTCATTGTCCTCGATGACATTCCTACTGCTTTAGTGTCTTTGGTGATGAATGTCTCATCCTACATTCTCGTTGTAGAATAGAGACACTCTGTCACACTCAATCTAGTCATTGTCCTCGATGATAATATCTCTTCTCTTTTGCATACGTGGAGGTTGCTATTTCAATGAATGTTCCATCTTACATTATTATTATAAGAATGAAACGCTCTCCCCCGCACAATCTCGCCATCATCCTCGATGACGTCGTTTCTTTATGTGGATTGTCGACTGACCCTGCGATTTGTTTCCAGCTTTAGATAAGCAGGAAACACCACACGTTGCTTGTGAAACGTTTTCTTCTTTTGACCATTTTATCCCACTTTTGGACTGCGACATGAAACATCCCAGACATGCAGGAAACAAGGCTTAACGCTTATGAGTCTACTTCTTCTTTTTGACCATTTTTTCCCACTTTGGACCGCGGGCTGAAGAATCTCATGAAGTCGCTTCAAAATGAGAACTCATGCCCCTACCCAACCCCATTTGGCTTATACCGTCTGCTTTCTAGCTGAATGACAACCGGAGTTGTATACTAAGACAGTCAACTCTTCTTCATTTGCTCTTCATAGATTACTTCTACCCTTCTAGTTAGTCTTTATTATATGGCCACCTGTCGTGGCGAATATGCTGCAAAGTCGCTTCAAATTGAAACTCACTACAGATTTGGTTTTGCCAGATTGACACTCCTCTTTGAGTTATTCCTAGCTTCGTGGCTCTTCGCTTGCAAAGCCAACCATATCATCTCATGGATTGACTTGCAAACACATGTAGGCTCCACGACATCTTTTCCTTGAAACCTATCACGGGACAACTCATATTTTTTAAGTTGTACCCCTTCCTTTTGGCTTTTATAACGCCATAATGTCCACTACTGAAACGCCTTCTTCCTTCAAGCCAACCCTCATTTCTTATGGACTGACTTAAGGTATACTCGTGCTCGCATATTTCGGAGCATCGACATTGGACAACAACTCACATTTCAAAGTTGTTACCATTTTCTTTGGTTTTCACACAACCGCAATGTCCATTATCGGAACTCTTCCAAACCAACCATTTACGTCTTATGAATTGCCTCGTATACAGCCACAATGTCCACTGTCAGGACGCTTCTTTTCTTTTTACACTTTGTATTATGTCGATGTTGTCTCTATGACTCTCGACTCTTCTCGCTTGTAACTACTGACACTGTTCTCTTGGCGACAACGGTTCTTTCGAAGGCACCGTACCTGGTTTGACTTATGCTTTTTTATCTTTTTTTTTTTTCTTAGTGCACTCTAAGCATTTGGCTTTTCATGTTAAGCTCCATTACACTTTTTGGGAGCATTGACTTTATGCCTTTAGAATATTTGCTTGTATGAGGTAACACGGAGTCGCCAAACTCTTAGGCAGCGAAGCTTGGTTTTTACTTACTGACGGGTTTTGACTCCTCTCAACTAGTAACCTACTTTTGCCACTTGTTGGAATTCAAAGTGTCAGGCTTCAACCCCTTTCTCTGTCTCTGATACTGACTAACACAACCCTGCCAAAGCTGCACCCTTGACACACTTGTGAAGTTACTAGTTAGCAACCGGGTTTCTTTGCGGTCTGACTCAACGCAGACAACTTGGGCTCGGATACCAAATGTCACGGTCATAACTTCTCAACCGTGTGCCACCATGACATTTACTCAATCATGGTCAGCCTAAAGGCTATCTCTAGTCGATATGTTCTTTTTCTCAAGTCTTTTACTCGATCGGACCCTTAGGCGAGGTTCTTTCTAAGCATCAACTTGATGAGGCTTACGCGAAAGCATCATTTCATTCAATAATCACATCATCGTCATCGTGCATTCTCACTTGACGCTCATTGGTCAACCTGTTTTTGGCAATTTACGTTGCCCCTACATACATTCCATTTAGCTCTCGCCCTTTTGGCCGTTCTTACTTGTCGGAAGTGTATCAATATGGCAACCCAAACATTATGAGACAACACGACACTTGCGACCATACCATGTTGTTTGTAGATATCGTGTCAGAGCACGAGTCTATGCATCAATCTCCGACTATCCAGAGAGAGCGTAATGTTGACACACCCGTGCTGTCCGACACTGTTCTTGAGTTACTCCTCCTCACAGAAAGTTGTCCGAGACACTCGTCTCGTGAGACTCGTCCACACCATGAAATACTCTTGTGTCATGTGGTAGCCCACTTAGGCCATAGGGTCTAGGGGTGGTGGAGAGCTATCACCATGCCTCCCCCTATAGTACATTTTGAGCAATTTCCCTTCTGGCAGGCTTGCACGTCAAAAGTGGCGAAACGTCACTTATCATCGTAGAACACCCGTTTGAACTCCAATTCTTACGAAATCTGACAGGCTTGCGCCTTACATGGAAATACACCTAATTCTAGACGCGTTTGTCAAAACTCAAGATTTTTCTTGGACCCTCTCGGGCAATGGTTCGAGGCCCACGTTGGCCTCAAAAAATGCATGTTTACACTGTTTGAACACCATAATCTGTTTTGGGATACTTGTACCAACTCTTAGCTTTCTCGTGTATTTTATCTTGGTGTGTTGAACGATGTATCGTCCTCCTCGATCACACATGGCCCACTCCCATGGCCCTTTCTTTGATTAATGTCGACGTGCTTGCTAATGCTCGTCGTGGCCCTTCCTTTTCATGTCGACATTCTATCTCATAAATGTCGAGGTACTTGCTTGGATGAATGTCTCAACGTCCATTCTAATTTGTAGTATTGAGACACTACGCACTACTTTAAAATCGCAGATTTGATTTTTAGGTCATATCTTTTGATTTAGATAACCATTTTGAGGAAATGACCATTTGTTTTCTTCGTTTTTCCATCCTCTATGCATCTATAACATTAGGTTTTAAGTTTACTTTCATCTTATCTCTATAATCAAGAAAAATGATGGGATCTCTGTCTTTTTCACCATTATGGGAAGGTAAGATTTTTGTTCTTTTTAATTTAGGGAATTTTGGAGGAACTTAATGTATTTTTTTTAATTATTTTGTAGTATGATTGAGATTTCTTGTCTACGAGTTTTACCCTTGATTTATTGATTATTATGAATTACATTTTCTTGTTATTTATTGACAACCGATGCTTGATTGTGCAATTTGATGCTTTAGATGAACGTATAATATGTGACATATAATTATAGGTTAATTTCCAAGAAGAAATAGGTTAGATAGGATTTTTGGTAGACAATAAAGAACATTGTTCTATTGATCTAGGAAAAACTGTATTTAATTTTTAATTAGACTCTTCCTATTAAACATTTATGGTAGCGTAATCCCTACAGTGTAACGTCGTTAGTTAAATTTATTAGGATGCTTCTCATCTAATTAAACTTATGACCATTGGTTAGCTTTTTCTAATAAATTGGTGTCGGTATAGGTAAGAAATTAAAGTAATGCTTTGATAATTCGATTATCAAAATTACACGGGTGATTCCACTCCTCTAAGTTAAAATACTTCTTTTGATTCCATTTCTATTTTTACTTTCACGTAATTACTTTTATACATATTTGAATCTCACACTACATACCAAACCCTCCACTTATCACTTTAACAAAATAATTAACTTTGGAAAACTAATCTTCGTGCTTCCTTGTGAATCGATTCGATCTTGCCACTTAAACTACTTAGTAGTATATGTAGCATTGATCTGTATAATAAAAATTTTATTTTCTTGCCTATTTACAGGCAAAAGTAAAAGGTTTCATGAATGGACGACAACTCTTCACGGTGAATGAACCATATTTAAAGAACACTTCCTGACATATATGGGTTCGTAGCAGACGATTGTCTCGTGAGGTAATAGTGAAGAGAGAGCTTTGGGCAAAGAGGAATTAGTTTTGTGAGAATGAACAAGAAAAGAGGGTTTCAAAATGAAACTAATTAGAATAAGTCTTTTTGTTGGACTCCTATTGAAAGTCTAGAGGGGGGTGAATAGGTTTAATTAAACTTTTTTTTTTTTTTAAGATATGCCCAAGTTAAACTAATTAGATAACTTTTAAATTAAAATTATAAAAACTCTAACTAATTTATGCTAAATAAAAAGACTGATAAAAGTGTGTAACAAAGTATATAATCAATATCAACCAACAAGAATATGCAATAAAATTAAATTAAAAAATAATTAAAAGGAGTTAGAGAAGAAGACACCATAATTTTGTAGTAGTTCGGTCAAACTCGACCTACATCTACTTTTCAAAGCACTTTTTAGACTTTGATTGAAAACCTTCTTTTGACTCTTTTCACGGATCAGATCTGAACCACTACCTTGCTCCTTTATCTGGTTCAAGAGCAAACTCGATCATTTTCACAGGTTAAGATCCAACCGTCACAATATTTTAAATCTTTAAATCACACAAAAGAAAACTATGTACAAAGAGCTAGTATACAATTTGAGCTCACAATAATTAATCCTCACAATACAATATGAAGTCTCCAAACAACAAGATGAAAAGAATGAATATTGGAAGTTTTAGAGAGAATAACAATGTTGGCTTTTTCAATATTTGAGGATTGTAAAATTGAAAGAAATTTGGGCAAAATAAAGTTAGACACAAACAATTTGGGCCATTGGATATAGGTAAAAAAAATTTGGGCCATTGGATATAGGCAAAATAAAGTTAGACACAAACAATTTGGGCAAAATAAAGTTAGACACAAATAATTAAAAGAGAGGAAATATATTGAATTCAAAAACAATTTGGGCCATTGGATATAGCTGGCTGAGTTCGATTATTTTGCCGCCACATCACCATCTTGGGTATTTTTCTGTTAAAGCTTCTTTCAACAATATCTTCTTCGTTTGAACTTCGATTTGGGTGATTCAAGAGGCTTTGAAATCATTGTTCCAAGTTCTACACTATGGACTATTCAAAATAATAAAATTGTCAATAAAAATAATTAGATTTGTTATCATAAAAATATTAGTTAACTAATTAATTAAAATCCATTAATTTGAGATTAATAGCCAAAAAGTCAACAATCTCCCTCTTTTTTATTATGACAAATCATTGAAGAAAAATAATTTGAAGCACACATAACCATTGCAACACATCTGATCAATAAGTATTTTAATATCAAGTATGCACACCATCGTAAAGTTGCTGCTTGAAAACAATTTAAAAGAAATACGTTCCCCTCTTAATTAATTATCCCTCTGAAAGAATACATTATTCAATAGAAACAATTATGCAGCAAATCCATAAAAACTTATTTTTCTTATACTTCTCCCCCTTTTAGAATCATAAAAATGAATAATAACATATAAAATACGAACACCTACGAAATGTCCAATTCTCCCCTATCAATATGTATTCTATAAAAATATCAAGTAAGATATAAAATCAAGATGCATCACAATGAATAACACAAATCTCAAGCCTATTTTGAAAAAGCATTCTTCATTCAAAGGCTTGGTAAATGTAGCCGCTAATTAATTAATTATGAGAGCTCACAAGCTTAATAGTGATATGACAATTTTCACATGCTTTCTAATAAAGTGATGCCTAATATCAATATGTTTAGTTCTAGAATGATGTATAGAATTTTTAGTCAAACTGATGACACTAGTATTATCACAAAATATAGGCACATTATCATATTTTTATCCAAAATCACAAAGAGTTTGTGTCATCCAAAGAATTTGTGCACAACAACTAGCAACTGCAATATATTCCGCTTCCGTAATGGATAGAGCAACCGAAGTTTTCTTTTTACTAAACCAGGATACTAAGGAACTACCAAGAAATTGACAAGTCTCACTTGTACTTTTACGGTCGAGTAAACTACCAGTAAAATCCACATCTGAATATTCTACCAAATCAAACTCAATATTTCTAGGATACAATAATCCAACAGTACTAATTCCAAGCAAATATTTAAATATCCTTTTAACACAAAGACATGCATTAAACATGATATTGGGTCTACTAGTGATCCAATAAAGTAAAGATCTGGTCGTACCTCGATAAGTCTTTATATTCACACGTTTACATTTTTCATCTTTGTCAAGCTTAGTTGTAGTGCTCATAGGAGTTTTTGCAATTTTACCTTCATTGAATTTGAATCTCTTGAGCAAATCCCTTGTGTATTTTTCGTTGCTTATGAAGATGTTATCCTTGAATTGTTTGATTTGAAGACTAAGAAAGAAACTAATTTCTCCCATCATACTCATCTCAAATTCATTATGCACACAGTTAAAAAATTCTTCACACAAAGATGGATTAGTAGAACCAAATATTATATCATCCACATAAATTTTCACTATAAGCATATAATTGTTTTGAACCTTAATAAAGAGAGTATTATCAAATTTTCCCATCTTAAAGCCATTCTCAAGCAAGAAACTGCTAAGCCAATCATACCAAGCCCTTGGAGCTTGTTTTAGTCGCATTTTTTCAACTTATAAACATGATTAGATAAATCAAAATTTTCAAAACCCGGTGGTGTTCTACATAAACATCTTCCACAATATAACCATTCAAAAATGCACTTTTTACATCCATTTGATAGAAAATAAAATTCTTACAAGAAGCAAAAGCAAGCAACGTTCTTATAGCTTCTAATCTAGCAACCGGTGCAAAAGTCTTTTCATAATCTAAAACCTTCTTCTTGACAATAACCTTGAGCTACAAGTCTAGCTTTATTTTTAATGATATTTTCATTTTCATCCATCTTAGAGGCATTAGAAGGCCTAAGAACCAATTCCATACTTTTGTTCATTTCAAATTGATTTAATTCTTCTTGCATAGCTAAAATCTAAAACCCATCACATTCGACATCTTTAAAACTTTTAGGTTCGATTCGAGAAACAAAAGCAAGATTACTAAATAAATTAACAGAAGAACTAGTTTTCACACCTTGTTTGGGATTACTAAGAATCAAATCTTTAGGATGGGATGAATCAAATTTCCACTCTTTAGGCAAAGATGAAGAATAATTTTCTTTCTTTTCTACGATGTTCACATCTGGCATACTTGAAACAATTTATTTGCCTTTGTCACTACCAAGTTAGTCTCCACAATCTTTTTCTAAATCATCACTACAAATAGACTCATTAGAAACATGCAGTAAGACTCATCAAACAGAACATGCAAGTTCTCTTATTGGAAACTCTATAAGTTTTACTAGTAGAGGAATATCCAAGAAATATACCAACATTGTTTTAAGAATCAAATTTTTCAAGTTTTTCTTTGTTGCTCACAATAAAACATTTGCAACAAAGAACTTTGAAATACCCAGTATTTGAAATTTTGTCATTTCAAAGTTCATAAGGAGTTTTATCTAAAGATGGTCTAATTACGGCTTCCGCTAAAAAATATTTTGGTATACTCATTCAACATTGATCTAGCAAATTCTTGCAAAGTGCGATTTTTCCTTACAACCACATCGTTTTGTTGATGAGTTCTTGAAGAGGAAATGTAACGACCCAATTTTGTAAACTGAACTAAGGTCATTACTAGATAAAAACAATATTTTAAAACCAAGCTTATGAAAATTTCAAATCATTTTATTATAGAAATTAAAAAGAAACGTTAAAATCATCTTTATGCATAAAACCAAATAAATAAATCAATAGAGCAATGTAAAACTTTTGATGTCGGGTCCTAAATAAAACATTCAATCTTCACAAGTTGAAAAACACATAAAACTTTTCATAACTTCCTGGAAACATAACATCATCAAAAATGCAACAGAAGCATCAGGTCATAATAGTCCCAAAAGCATGGTCACAGATTTCTCTTGTCCTTTGCTTGCTTCTTCTTACATTTACCTGAAAAACCAACATGGAAATTGTGAGTATTTAAAATATCTAGTAAGGGATCCACTACTGGGCCCGCTAGGTGAACTGTTAACTTCATATTAAACCTATACCCTGTGCAACATAATCTAGCGGTCCCGTACGAACCCTCTTAACTGGCTAGTGCTTTCGAAAGAACAAGTATCTATTTGGTAGACTCGAGGAACACATATCTGTCTGGTGAATCCGAAAGAACACGTATTTTTCTTGTGAATCCAAAGGAACACGTGTTTGTCTTGTGAATTCGAAGGAATACATGTCTGGTTTGTGAACCGGAAGGAACGCGTATCTGTCTAGTGAACCCAAAGGAACACGTATCTGTCTAGTGAATCGGAAGGAACACAAGTAACTGGCTGGTGAATTCGAACAAGCACAAATAACTAGTTAGTGATTCCAAAGAAACACGAATAATTGTCTGGTGAAACCAAAGGAACACACGTAGATACAAGGTATACTAGCTGATCGATAAAGTTAGCAGCTACCATAGTCAAAACATGCATTCTTAGTCAAAAGCAATCAACATGCGTTCTTAGTCCAATCAATTATAAACATGTACATGAAAATTTCATCCAACATTCACATTCCCATAACATATATATTATTCTTTACAGTTTTTCCATAACAAACCATAAACACATAACATCGTGTAGCTCATAGTTTTTCAAATTGTCGTATTCAATTTTAGTTAATAATTTTCCATTTAAATTATTAATTAAAATTATCTTAGACTCATCTCATATATCATTATCTCACCACATTATCAAACAATTTAATTAATTAATTCTGCTGCCATACACATCCTTACAGTTACACATTTTCTTGTCATATAAACATCCTACCGTTACATATCATCATAGTACTGTCACATAACATCTTACTTATTGTCGAGGGTCCTGTAGTAAATCTTATAGCTCAAATTACTGAAAAACCTCTTGGCTTGACGATAACTCCTCAAATTCATCGAATACATATAACATTTAATCAATAATTTTCCCATAAAAATTATTATTCACTTCTTAACCTTTAGCTCTTCAATATAGTTCTTTAATCTTACCAATTGGTCGTCTTCGATTCGTATAGAAACTCTACGAATTAAATCCAACCTTCAATAAACCAATAATAAATACTCAATTTATTCTTAATAAAACTTTAATTTTATCTTTAATGGGTAATCCAAAAATCCAAATAAAAAAATACCTTAAACTCTTTACCTACACACTCACTTGTGACAGTGGCACGACGTAGTGGTTGCGGTCAGAACGGTCGCGCAACGCGAAACCATTAACGATACAAACGCAACAGCGTTCCTACATGCACTACTACAAAAATGACGTAGAGACATGGGCCGTTTGATTGGTTTCTTCGTCTTTCTTCCGATTTCAAATTCTATTAGAAGCAGTGCATTTATTTTGTAGGTTTAATTTGTGTTGTATTGATGTATTTTGGTTCACTTTACGTTGGGTTTTCCTCTAGGTACACTTCCATCTAGGCATACCATTTGCGTAGGATAGCGTTTCATTCGTAGATTGTTTTTTTCTTAGTTTTGCTGAATTGAGTTTGATGCTGAATTACTTCATTTGTGCATAGAAATGCAAAAACTTTTACGTAAATCGCTTTCAAGTAGGGAAATGCCCAAAGATCAGAAGTTCGTGTTGTAACATGGAACAATGAGGAATTATCTACCGATGCCCTACCTGTACATGGTTTTGAGCATTACTCGGCAAAGGACTATTCCCTTGCACATGCTTCTTTTGCAGGTTAATATATATCTATGGAAGAATATAAGTTTTTTTAGCACAAGGTAAATTGTCTTAAATGTTCAAATACTTCTTTATGTCAGTGTAGGCAGCAGCTATGCTGATGGTCAGTGGGCTG
>JBBPDJ010025850.1:0-20009 GCA_037974625.1 Cucumis cinereus | reverse complement strand
ATGGGTCACTGAAAGACCCCTCGGCAGCAGAATTATGGTTATCATCGATTGAGGACATCTTTCGATATATGAACTGTTCGGACAATCAGAAGATCCAATGTGCAGCGTTTATGCTCAGGGACTGGGCCATTGTTTGGTGGAAGTCTGTTGAGAGGAGATTGGGCAGAAATCCTCGTGATATTACTTGGGAACAGTTTAAGACGTGTTTCTATGAGAAGTTCTTCTCTGCTGACCATCGAGACGCCAAGTGTCAGGAATTCTTAGATCTGAAGCAAGGGCAGATGTCAATGGAGGATTATGATCAGCAGTTCGATATGTTGTCCCGCTTTGCTCCAGAATTGGTCACAACTGAGGCGGCCCGTGCTGAGAGGTTTGTGAGAGGCCTGAGGAGGGACATCCGTGGCTTTGTAAGATCATTTAATCCTTCCACGCAGGCAGAAGCCCTGCGCCATGCAATTAATGCTAGTGATCGAGATGATGAAGTTTCAAAGAAGCCGTCTGAGAAGGAACCTCCTCTGGACAGAAGAGAAAGGCTGAGAGCCAGCCAGTAGAAGATCCGTGAAAGAGTCCGAGGACCAGAGAAGCATAGGGACACCATCGAGAGCAGTTTACAGAGGCCGATGCTACAGTGAGTGAGGCACAGCCTTGCCGTACGTGTGGGAAAAGGCACTGGGGTATATGTCGGGTGTGGGATAAGGTCTGCTTTGCTTGCAAGCAGCCAGGGCACGTAGGAGACAAATGCCCTAATAATTCTTCGATAGCCGCAAGAAATAAGTAAGCTAGCACATTCCAGGGAGGTGGAAACAGGCAAAAGGGCTGAGTTTTCGCCACCAACCGGCAAGAGACAGAGAAGGCAGACACGGTGGTGACAGGTATGCTCCCAATCTTGGGGCATTATGCTTTGGTTCTCTTTGATTCTGGGTCCTCGCATTCTTTTATATCTTCAGTCTTTGTGGAGCATGCATATTTGGAGGTTGAACCTCTTGATTTTGTTTTGTCTGTGACTACTCCATTTGGAGAAATTATGTTATCTAAAGAGAAAGTTAAGTCCTGTCAGATAGAGATAGCGAGTCGTGTGCTAGATGTAACCTTGTTAGTACTGAATATGCGAGATTTTGACGTGATACTAGACATGGGTTGGCTGGCTCCTAATCATGCTAGTATAGATTGTGCTCGTAAGGAGGTGGTCTTTAACCCTTCTGATGAAACAAGTTTTAAATTCAGAGGGACAGGAACTGTGGTGTTGTCCAAGGTTATTTCGGCTATGAAAGCCAGTAAGATATTAAATCAAGGTACTTGGAGTATCTTGACTAGCGTGGTGGAGACCAGTGAAGTTGATGCTTCCTTGTCGTCTGAGCCTGTGGTGAGGGATTACCCTGATGTGTTTCCTAAAGATCTCCTGGGTTTGCCGCTTGAGAGAGATATGGATTTTGCTATTGAGATGAGTCGAGTACTAAGTCTATATCTAAAGCTCCGTACAGAATGGCTCCAGCTGAGTTGAAAGAGCTGAAACTGCAGTTGGAAGAGTTACTTGACTAGGGCTTCATCCGACAGAGTGTGTCGCCTTGGGGTGCACCAGTTTTGTTTGTCAAGAAGAAGGATGGGTATATGAGTCTGTGCATTGATTACAGAGAGCTGAATAAAGTAACGATCAAGTATCCGTTGCCCAGAAATGATGATTTGTTTGATCAGTTACAGGGAGCTACAGTTTTTTCGAAGATTGATCTTCGTTCAGGCTACCATTAGTTGAGGATAAGGGAGAGTGATATTTCCAAGACTTCTTTTTGTTTGAGATATGGACATTATGAGTTCATAGTGATGTCGTTCGAGCTGACCAATGCTCCTGCAGTGTTTATGGACTTGATGAATAGGGTGTTCAAAGATTTCCTTGACACCTTTGTGATTGTGTTTATTGATGATATCTTGGTTTATTCCAAGACAGAGGCAGAACATGAGGAGCATTTGAGGAAGGTTTTGGAGACTCTGAGATTGAATGAGCTTTATGACAAGTTTTCCAAGTGCGAATTTTTGCTGAAACAGGTATCTTTCCTTGGTCATGTCGTATCTAGAGAAGGAGTTTCAGTGGATTCTGCTAAGATTGAAGCAGTTACCAGTTGGACTCGACCTTCTACTGTTACTGAAGTTCGTAGCTTTTTGGATTTAGCAGGTTATTACCGACGTTTTGTGGAGGATTTTTCCCGCATCGCTTCTCCTTTGACTCAGTTGACCAGAAAGGGAGTTATGTTTGAGTGGAGCAAGACTTGTGAGAGTAGTTTTCAGAAGCTGAAGTAGAAACTCGTCACTACGCCTGTCCTGACAGTGCCAGATGGTTTAGGAGGCTTTGTGATTTATAATGATGCCTCAAAGAAAGGGTTGGGTTTTTTGTTGATGCAGCACGGGAAGGTAGTTGCTTATGCGTCACCTCAGTTGAAAGTTCATGAGCACAATTATCCCACCCATGATCTTGAGTTAGCAGCAATAGTTTTTGCACTGAAGATTTGGAGACACTACCTGTATGTGAAAAAGACACAGATCTGCACCGACCACAAGAGTCTCAAATACTTCTTCACCCAGAAGGAGTTGAATATGAGGCAACGTAGGTGGCTGGAGTTGGTGAAAGACTATGACTGTGAGATCTTATACCATACAGGAAAGGCAAACGTGGTAGCTGATGTCTTGAACAGAAAGGTAGCCCATTCAACAGCACTTATTACCAGACAAACTCAGTTGCACTAGGATTTTGAGCGAGCAAAGATTGCACTTGCAGTGGGGGAGGTAACCTCACTGTTGGCACAGTTGACGTTGCAACTGACGTTGAGACAAGAGATTATTAAGGCTCAGGGTAGTGACCAGTATCTGAGTTTGAAGCGCCACCTAGTAGAGGCAGGTCAAACTGAGAGTTTCTCTGTTTCTTCTGACGATGGTCTCTCCTGTTTGAGAAACACTTATGTGTTCCAGTTCACAACGAAGTTAAGAGGGACTTGTTGTCTGAAGCTCATAATTCTCCTTTTGCTATGCATCCTGGCAGTACCAAGATGTACCAGGACTTGAAACGTTTTTATTGGTGGCCTAATATGAAGAGATAGGTAGCAGACTTTGTTAGCAAATGTCTGGTGTGTCAGCAGGTGAAAGCACCAAGACAGAAGCCAGCGGGTTTTTTATAGCCTGTTGAAGTTCCAGAGTGGAAGTGGGAGAACATATCGATGAATTTCATGACAGGGTTGCCTAAGACCCTGAAGGGCCATACTGTAATTTGGGTTATTGTGGATAAACTCACCAAGTCAGCACACTTTGTTCTAGGGAAGTCTACGTACTCAGCAAATAAGTGGGCTCAGTTGTATTTGAAGGAGGTGGTAAGGTTGCACAGAGTTTCTGTGTCGATTGTTTCAGATAAGGATGCCCGTTTCACCTCTAATTTCTGGAAAGGTCTCCAGGATGCCTTGGGTACCCGGTTGGATTTCAGTACAGCTTTTCACCCACAGACTGACGGTCAAACTAAGCGTTTGAACCAGACACTGGAGGATATGCTGAGAGATTGTGCTCTAGAGTTTTCTGGAAGTTGGGATTCTTATCTTCATTTGATGGAGTTCGCTTACAACAGCAGTTACTAGGCTACCATTGGCATGGCGCCGTTTGAAGCCTTGTATGGTAAGTGTTGTAGGTCTTCTGTGTGCTGGAATAAGGTTGGTGAGCAGAGATTGGTTGGTCCTGAATTGGTGCAGTCTACTAATGAAGCTATTCAGCAAATTAGAGCCCGCAAAGACAGCTCAGAGTAGACAAAAAAGTTATGCAGATGTGAGACGGAAAGACCTGGAATTCGAGGCGGGGGATAAGGTGTTCTTGAAGGTGGCACCTATGAGGGGTGTTTTGAGATTTGCAAAGAAGTGGAAGTTGAGTCCCCGCTTTATTGGGCCTTATGAGATTCTGGAGAGAATTGGTTATGTGGCGTACTGGTTAGCGCTACCACCATCTTTCTCTGTAGTTCATGACGTTTTCCATGCTTCGATGTTGAGAAAGTATGTGGCTGACCTGTCGCATATCATTGATTATGAGCCCCTGGAGTTCAATGATAATTTGAGCTACGTGGAGCAACAAGTAGAGATTCTTGCAAGGGAGGTGAAGACGTTGCGCAATAGGAGCATTGCCTTGGTAAAGGTTTTATGGCGGAATCAGCAAGTGGAAGAAGCCACGTGGGATCGAAAGGACGACATGAGAGCTCGTTACCCGGAGTTGTTCGAGGATAAGAGCTTTCGAGGACGAAAGCTTCTTAATGAGAGAATCCTGTAACATCCCAAATTTTTAAGGTAATTTGTAAACTTTATTTATCAATTATCTTATTCATGTTGGTAAATTTTAATTTTGGGATGTTTAATTTGGGTTTTATTTTGGGAATAATTTGATTTGTTGTGTTTTGTTTGTTTGTGGTTGGTGAAAAGAAAAGAGGATTTAATGAGGAGAGAGGGAAAGAAATTTAATGAGGAAAGAGGGAAGTGTGGGAATTTGGAAAAGAAAAAATAATAATAATAATAATAATAATAATAATAATAATAATAATATTATTATTTATTTAAAGCACATTGGTATACGTGCAATTCATCTTCACCATCTTCTTCCTTAACAAAAAACCCTAGTCGCCTCCCCTACCCTCTCCTTTTCTCCATCGCTGCCGCAGCCACGTCGGAGAAGCCGTGTCTCTGCCTCGCCTAGCCGCGTTGCACGTCGCATCTACGAAAGCCGCTGCTTCTCTCTGCCCAGACTAAGCCGTTTTGCTCCACGTGCAGCCGCACGCCGAAAAGCTCGAGCACCCACGCGCCGTGCCCCTACGTTTTGCTCGCCGCCATCAGCCACGCGCATCAAGTCTGCCCTCGAGTCACGCCCATCCTCGCGTACGTCCGCGACTCCGAGCCGATGCAGCCTCCATCTGCGAGGCGATCTCTGCGCGTCAGGTACAGCCAGGCGTCCCACGAGCCGATCTCTTCGCATCAGTTTTGCCTTCCCAAGCCGAGTCGCGAGCCGTCGATCGTAGTGACTTCAATGCCCAAATCTGAACGCCGATCCAAACCGAGCCATCGAGTCGAGCCGAGCCGTTTTCTGTCACTGTTGTCGCGACTGTCTATTGGTGAGTTTTGGAATTGGTTATTGTAGGGGTATAATTAATATTTCTTTTGGGAGGAAATTATTGATTAAAGTTTTGTGTAGGTTCAATTGGACGCTAATTCGATTAAGGAAATTTCTGTAATTTAAGGTATGGAATACTTCTACCGAATCCACGCCTTTGGCGTATAAGGTGTGGAAGATGGTTAGTGTGCCTGCATTATGGTGTTAACTTCGGATTTTTGGTTTATATTTCGTAAGGATTATGCATGACCCGTCTTACTACTTACCTATGTTATCTGCTGCATGAGAATTGTTTGGTTATTGTGATCACAATGTTTTGGTCAAGATTTATTTGGTTACGGTTTGTGTTAACTTTTTGACACACAGTCGGGTGATTGAGTACTGACAAATATGTCGAAACAGGTCTCCGTACAGGCCTCGTTAACTGACCCTGTCAAAGCAAATCGCCACATAGGCTTGCCCTCAGAACGGAACGTCGGAACACCCGTAGGCTTATTATAGGAAAAGTTAACGGTCATCCAGTGGAATCTGTAGTGGTGTCCTTACTGGGAATATTTTATACTCACCCTTTCTATGTTTTATTTCAGGCAAAGGTAAGAATGGACCGGCGAGGGGCAAGTAGAACCAGTGACCATATTAGGAAGGACCAAAAGACCTTTTCTCTTTCGCTTACGACTTTTGGCATTTGTTTTCTTTACGGTTAAGCTGTTTGTTATTAATTATTGTAATGATTTCGGTTGAGAAAACTATTTTAGGGATCCCGTCTAGGTACTTTTCTTTTCTTTTCCATTATTTGATTGATTGATCGTTTTGAAAACCTTTTATTGTTCACATTGGATTAAATAAAAGTATTTGTTTTGTTTTATTTAAGTCTTTTAAAATGGATTTAAAGGTTTTTACTTAAGTAACGACCTTGGGTCAAGGTTGAAAACCTGGGGTGTTACAATTAGAATGAAAGATAGAATAGATCAAGAGTTAAAAAACTGCATTGTATTGACTTCTCAACTCTTGGAAGTTTCGATTAAATGATATTAGTAGTTGGTTAGGTGGATTTTATGGCTTTCTCTATCTCTCGTTGTATTCTACTTGTTGAAAATTTTATATTATATATCAATGCATAACTCGTATGTCAAGCTTATTTGTATGGTACGCTGACATGACATGTTTGGTTATGTGACAAATTGTTTGATATTGATTTAAGTGGTGATTGACTTAGTTAACTATTGATGATGATTATTTGAGGAGTTAACTGAATAGATTAGTTAACTGTTAGTGATGGTTATATGGTGAGTTAACTAAATGGTTTAGTTAACTTCTGGTGATGGTTATTGAGTTAACTGAATGGACTAACTCATGAGTTAGCTGTTGGTGATGAATTAACTACGTTGAGATAGACTGAATGGCTATGTGACGGTCAGTTGGAATGGATTGCTGTTGAAAAATGGTAAAACAGGATAAATGTGTGAGGTGATTGTGGTTCTCATTTTTGAATTAATCTTCATATGTGTGCTTATGAATGTTTTGGTCTAAGATTGCATGTTTTGAGACTATGGTAGTTGTTGACTTTACCTATTAGCCATGTTGTACTCCGTATGTAGGACGAGTTCACAAATGGTCTAGGTTTAATAGGAAGT
The DNA here is from genome assembly GCA_037974625.1 of Cucumis cinereus. NCBI lineage: Eukaryota > Viridiplantae > Streptophyta > Magnoliopsida > Cucurbitales > Cucurbitaceae > Cucumis > Cucumis cinereus. Next base: position 13,257 of record JBBPDJ010025850.1, on the reverse strand, counting down.
TAACAGTTCACCTAGTGAGCCCAGTAGTGGGTCCCTTACTGGGTATTTTTGTACTCACCCTTTTCATGTTTATTTTTTCAGGTAAGTATGAGAAAACCGACGAAGGACAGGAAGAATTAGTGACAATGCCATCGGGGACTATATTGACTAATGCTTCCGCTGCAGTCTTCATGATTTTATGTTTTTTAACTTCTGAAAATTACATGTTTTATTTAGGGCCCCCGAACATCAGTAGTTTTACATTGTTTTATTGATTCATTTGTTTGTTTTTCTACATAAAGATGATTTTGACGTTTCTTTTTAATTTTTGGTTTGAAATTTTTATGAGCTTGGTTTTAAAATCTTGTTTTTATTTTAGTAACGACTTGGGGTTAAGGTTAAAAATCTGGGACGTTACACATGAAAATGTTAGAAATGTGTTTGAAAAATCAAAATTAGTGCCTAAAAAAATCTAATTTTATGCATAAGGGTGAATTTATTTCTAGCCATGAAAATGGAAAATGTATATATGTGAAATCAACATTCGTGCCTACATGTTATTATTGTAGAGTTAAGGGTCATATTAGACCAAATTGCTTTAAATTGAAAAATACTCTAAGATAGAATGTCTTTGAGAACAAAAATTGTAAAAAATCAATTAGTGAAAAATAAAATTTTGCCCAATGTTGTATGTTATTCTTGTGGAAAATTGGTCATAAGTATCATACATGTTATTTGCCAAAAGTGAATGCTAGTAATGTTGGAACTAATCTTAAATGGGTTCCAAAATCCTTACTCTCTAACAATGAAGGACTCAAGAAATGGGTACCAAATTTTTTTGTTTGAACTTTTTTGTAGGTGTGATTCAAGAAGCAATTGTTGTTTGGTTTTCAAACGAGGAATTAATTCAAATTGAAGCAACTAGTATGACTTGCTTGAATCCAATAAAGGAAATTTTATATTTTGGTAACTCTTAGTTTCTTTTCAATTATTGAGATAGTTATTCTTTTGGTATATATATGAAAATTTATATCTCTTGATTGATTTTGAATGGTTAGAATTTTAGATCTTGTGAATTATATTAATTATTAGATTTAATGCCGAAACTCTTTGTATATCTCCATCTATTTGGCATTTGTCTTTATGACTTATTATTTGGCTTTTTGGTCATTTAAATGATTACTCCATCCTTGTGTTTTTCTTGAAAAGTTTTGAGCTAAAAAGATATTGAGTTTAAAATATGTTGTTTATGCTCTTGGTTGAAATTGAATAGAATTTTATTCAATGCCTTTTGAGCATATTCTATGGACTATGTTGCTAAATGAGAATTTTTGTTTGGAGTCCATTCTTAGTTGTGTTGAATAGTATGTGTTTCGAAAAGTTGTTAAATTCCTTTTTCACATGGGAGTATTTATAAAATTGATTTACTTTCTTGATTCTTGTTAGCATTTTGTTTAAAATTGATATAAATTATTTGTTATTGCTACCTTGTTTAAATGTAGTTGCTTTATCCACTACCTAAGCGGAATATATTGCGGTTGCTAGTTGTTGTGTACAAATTCTTTGAATGAAACAAACTCTTTGTAACTTTGGAATAAAATTTGATAATGTGCCTCTATTTTGTGATAATAATAGTGTCATTAATTTCACTAAAAATTCTATACATCATTCTAGAACTAAAGCATATTGATATTAGGCATCACTTTATTAGAGAGCATGTGCAAAATGGTCATATTATTCTTGAGTTTGTGAGCTCTAATAATCAATTAACGGATATATTTCCAAGCCTTTGAATGAAGAAAGTTTTTGCTAAAATAGGCTTGAGATTGGTATTATTCGGTGTGATGCATCTTGATTTTATATCTTACTTGATATTGTTATAGCATGCATATTGATAGGGGGAGAATTAGACATTTTGTATGTGTTCATATTTTTTTTAGGGAGAGTTTACTCGCATATTATTTTTTTTTTTATGATTCCAAAAGAGAAGTATAAGAAAAATATATTTTTTATGATTTTGTTGCGTAATTGTTTCAATTGAATAATGCATTTTTTTTTTTAAGAATTAATTTTAGGGGAGTACTTATCTTTTTGCCCCTTATTAAGAGGAGTGTTCAATTGATTTCAAAAGGGGAAGAAATGTGTAAAATTGGTCTTAAATAGAATTTGCTTGAGTATGATTAATTCTTTATGATGCCTCTAGAATTTACAATGTTGTTTGTTACATTCTTTTAGAAGGCATATTGATAGGAGAAGAATTGTAAAATTATATATTCACGTTTTTAAGAACTTTCATGTCAAGTTTATTTCATTAATTATTCTTTTTGATTGATTCCAAAAGATGAGAGGTAGCAAGAAAAATGAAACCATGCTATTAATGAAATATCTCTCATCTTGAAATTAATATAAACTGTATGTGTGTTGATTATGCATCAAATACATATTTTATATCACATACCACTTTGAATTTCATTTTTTTTACTAGTTTGTCATCATAAAAAAGGGAGAGATTGTTGGCTTTTTGGCCCTTAATCTCGAATTAATTAATTAATCAATGTTTTGATGATAACAAACCTGATTTTATTTATTTAACAATTCTAGTGTTTTGGTGAGTCTATTGTGTAGAACTCAAAATTATGAATCCAACGCAATTTGAATTAGTCAAACGAAGAAGTTATAGCCGATACAAGCTTCACAAAAAAATACCCGAGGCAATGATGTGGCGACCAAATCATGAAATTGGATTCAATTAGTGAGTGACATGTGGATCTTATGGAGGAGAAACACATAGTTTTTATTATTTGGATTGATTTTAAAATGAAAATGAATTTAATAACATTTTAAAAAGGAAATGAATTTAATATTATTTTAAAAAGAAAATGATTTTAATATTATTTTATATTTGTGTCTAACGGCTAGTTTTTGACACATGGTGAACTTTTGTTTTTTGTTGGATTTTAAAAGAAATAATTTTATAAAGACATATATGATTATATTATTATTTTTGTTTGTGTCTAACGACTAGTTTTTTTAAAAATGGTGGACTTGTTTTGTTGGATTTTAAAAAAATGATTTTATAAAGATATATATTATTATTTTATTATTTTTGTTTATGTCTAACGGGTAGTTAGGTTCAAATCTCCACTATTTAGTTTTCTTTTATAAGATCCAATGGACCAAATTGATTTTAGATTTTAACATCTCCTCTCTATTTAAAGACTTCATCTTCTCCAAAAATTACAACAACTTTCATTATTTTCAATCCTCACTACAAGAAATTCATTTTTTAGTGGCGCATTGAAAACGTCACTAAAAGTCCAAAAAACGTCGCTAAAAGTATTAGTAACGCAACCCTCAACGTTGCTAGGACAGTCGTTGCATCCGCGTAACTAAAAGTTTTAGCGACGCAATGCTTGCGTGTCGCTAAAACTCTACTTTTAGTGACATATTGTTCGTCACTAATTAATTTTTGACAGTGACATTGTACATACGTCACTAAATGTATACTTTTAGCAACAATATTATTGCGCTACTAAAAATGTGAAATTATTTTTTTTAAAAAAAACTATCATTTGTCGACGTTATAGAATACGTCAGTAAAAGTATTTTGTTAATTAAAAAAAATATTTAATTTACTATATAAACATGTTATAAAATTTTAAACATTATCTTTTGAACAAATGAAGAATTACACATTTCCAACACAATCAATAAACAACATGATCAAGAGTTTAAATGAGAAGAATTGCATCAACAAACTTCTATAATTTGAGAAAGAGTTCAAATAATATCAACCATAAGGAAAAGCTTCTCTATATAATAGCTATATTCAACTTACAAAAATAAACGGAACTGGTAACTATAATAAGTACAAAACTCTAAAACTACTTTTGACCTAAATAATTGAGACATCAAATTAAAACTCATCAAACTACTTTGGAATCCATCAAGACCATTGAGACATCAAATCTGAAAAATAAAAGAGTGAAATATGTAAGCACGTGAGGATAAAGAATTGGACAAAACACATCAAAGGAACTCAAATAAACATAACAAAACAAAACTCATCAAACAAAAATCCATCAAAGTAACTCAAATAAATATAGCAAAGCAAAACCTTGAGCAACGACCTCTTAATTTCATACTAAAGGAACCATCAACAAAATATAATAAATATGATTTGGGATGGTCAAAAGCACAATTCTCTTGTAGAACAAACACAACAACAATGCTCGAAATTGCATACTCTAAAAAAAACTTATTAACATAGCAATACTTTCAAGAACTCAATCAATACTTATAAAAAAACTCACTAAACAAAGAGAAGTAACAAAACCCAAGAAAAGTAAGCTCGTCAAATAGAGAAAATATACAAATAGCAACCTAATATATTTGGCAAAATGTATAAACATAAACAAAAAGGGAAAAAAATTATAGACAACTAACATACAAACAAGAAGTCTTCATCTTAAGAGCAAAGTATAGCAACACTAAGAATTATAAAAAGGTTGTAATGTAGTTATAACATGAGAGATTCATGTGGTTACAACACTATCCAAAAGTAGTATCCTGAACCTACATTATTAACAATTTGATATTCAAATGTTTTCTTATTTTCTCCTTGCATGTAATCAATCATATTTAACATGTATATGATGTGCCTTCTAACTAGTCTTCTATCTATTTCAGGTATGAAGTTATTTATGCGAAGTTACTTCATGAATCCATTACTGGGGAGGCTTTTGTGGAGAAATTTGTTAATCACAATGATCCAGTCACAATGATTGGTGAGAAGCGTAACTTTGCAGTTATAAATTCTACAAGATACCCTATATATGAGAACTTTCATGTCAAGACTAACTAGGTAACATTTCCAAGAATCAGAGTAGAAACTCAATAACGGCGAATGAAAGTCATAAACTAGACAAACTTTATAGGCACTATAAACAAAACAACTCAATTGAAGATACTTATAAAACCAAACCATAACAAAACTTAATAGCATAGCAATACAACATAACTCATTTTAATAGATGCCATGAACAACTTATCAAGAAAAATAGAGTATTAGAAGAGAAACCAACATAAAAGCTATTTTCTCACTATGTCTCCTCCCACCTTCAAGTCGTAGATTAGCATCACAACAAAACTTGCACAACTTGATTTTCTTCACAACCTCATTGCCTACCTCCATATCATCTGATTGAACATAAGAACGACATAAGAAAGAACCTAAAATAGAGTATTAAAAGAGAAACAAACATAAAAGCATTGTTATTTAAAACAACTTTCAACATTAGTTTCATCATCCAAATATATAAGTAAGAACTTGCTAAAGTTTGTTTTTTTTTCTTTTAAAGAGAGCTAAAACAACACACACCCCCTTGAAACTCAAATGTTTATTAAACAAAGACCTTTGTAACTTTCAATCTAAATATGAACATAACATAAAAAAATTCAAAACTGCCAAAATCTTCAAAATTTCAAGCAAGAAAACAAAAATGATTAAATAAACAAGAAAGAAAAAACCGAGTCGGTGCTCCATACACTACAATTTTAAATGACATTCATACAAGTTTGCCATAGAGGATTCGATCATTTCTTCCAGTATTGCTTTCTAATATTGCACTGTGAACTAGTTCCTAATATGAAAAACAAAAAACCATTTTAACAAAGTTTGTAATCAGAAGTAAAGTTGAATCAGTAAATTGGCTTTTATTTTGGTACCCACCTTTACATCCCTATGAGAAAGAAACTTCCTCATATTGTGAATAACCATTCTCATATCTTCAACCCGTTAACAACACAAAAAGTCCTCAATCTAAAGTTTTCATTTTCATTGATGTGAAAATTTGTAATTCTTTCTTTCTTTCCTTTCCTTGTGTATGTGAGAGAGCAATACAATACAACCAACAAGAAATGAATCCAAAGAACAATTAGATTTACCCGAATATAGCCAACCAAGTTTCGATCAAAGAATCTGAAGGCTTGTTTTTCAGAACAACAAAATTAGCAAAATTAGAAATAAATGTAAAAGGTAAGGTTTTCGCAGATCGAAGAACCTGAAGGCCTATTTTTCGTTCGCCATCATCCATGTCATCTGCATCATCGACCATCGTTTGCACCGTCAGTTGTCGTCTGCTCGTCCGTTGTCTTCTGTGTCGTTAGGTTAAGGTTGGTAAAGCACCTCCAGTAGCTTTTTGTATACTAACAACTCGTTCGCCGTCGTTCGCGTCATCTGCATCGTCCACCGTCGTTTGCATTGTCAGTCGTCAGCCTCCTCCGTCGTAGTCAGTGGTCGTGGATAGTGTTGGAGATGAGGGTTTCGAGTGAGGGTTGGAGAGAATGGGAGAAAATAAGGATTTGGAGATGAGGGTATCAGGTGAGGGTTGGGGAGAATGGAGAAAATAGGGCTTTGTTTTTTGTTTAATGAAAATGATAGGAGGGAAATAAAAAATAAGAGAGAAAATTAAAATGATAGGAGGAAAATAAAAAATAATGGGGGAAATTAAAATGATAGGAGAGAAATAAAAAATAAGGGGGAAAATTAATTTTTTGAAAACTTTTAGCAACATTCATGTTTGTTGCTAAAAGTGATTAATCTTTACTGACATTTGACGAATCCTTTTAGTGACACGAACTAAGATTGTGTCGTTAAAAATATTTTTTTGTGACACATTTTTTTCGCGTCGCTATAAGTAACCTTTTAACGAAAAAAATTACATGCGCCACTAAAACTTTGTCACTGAATATTGAATTTCTTATAATGCCTCCATAACTCACAAAGCTTTCATTGTTGCTCTCTCCAAGCTTCATTATTTATTCTTTTCATAGAATTCTTGAGAGAGTTATATTGTATTGGGAGAATTCATTTGTTGAGTGCTTTAATTTCTAAATCTACTCTTTGAGAGAAGTTTTCTCGTCTTGTCTTCATTTAAAAATCTTTATAAAGAGACGTTTGTGATGATTTGATTGTGATTTGAAGAAAGAGTGATGTAGCAGTTGTCTCTAATCCGTGGAAAGAGTCGGTTTGAAGTTTTAGTGACATACCCAAGAGGAGCTTGAAAAGTGGATAGAGCTCGATTGTACGAAACCACTATAAAATTATCGATGTCAATTTCTCTATCTCTCTCCTATTTAGTTTTGCACTTAATTTGTTGATATAGTTTATTGCACAAATTTAATTGTTAATATTTGTGCTTGACTTTGTTTATGTCACTTTATAAGTCATTTTGATGTGAATGCATTTGTAAGAATTTGTTTTCTAAATCACTTATTAGCAAAAAGTTATTAATTTTTTAATTGGGATCACTTAGTTAAAAAGTTTCATTAATTTGTATAAACCTATTCACCCCCACTCAAGGGTTGCCATACCGATCCCACACAAGCAAGAAGCTTACTCATGTTGGCTTTTTGACCCTTAATCTCAAAATAATTAATTTTAATTAATTAATTAATTAATGTTTTGATTATAACAAATCTAATTATTTTTATTGACAATTTTATTACTTTGAATAGTCCATAGTGTAGAGTTCGGAACAATGATTCCGACGCCTATTGTATCACCTAAAATCAGAGTTCAAACGAAGAAGATATTGTTGAAAGTAGCTTAACGAAAAAATACCAGAGATGGTGACGTGCGACCAAATAATCAAATTGAGCCAATTAGAGAAAGCTACTTGGAGCAATGAAAGAGTAACATGTGATTTTTGATTTTTGGATTGACTTTAAAAGAAAATAAATTTAAAAAGAAAATAAATTTAATATTATTTTTTTGTTTGTGTCTAGTGGCTAGTTTTTTTTAAAGATGGTAGACTTGTTTTTATTGGGCTTTAAAACAATGGTTTAAAGAAGATATATATTATTATATAATTATTTGTGTTTGTGTCTGAAGGCTAGTTGAAATTAAATCTCCACCATTCAATTTTCTTTACCTACATCCAATGATCCAAAATGATTTTTGGATTTCAATATCGTTCCTCTCTTTTTAAATACTTCATTTTTCCTCAAATTTCTTTGAACTTGACAATCCTCAAGAATTACAAAAGCCACAAATTGTTATTCTCTCTAAAGCTTCCAATTTTCATTCTTTTCATCTTGTCCTTGAGAGAATTCTTATTGTTGTGTGAGAATTAATTGTTGTAAGCTTAAAATTGTATATTCGCTCTTTTAGATAGCTTTTCTTTTGTGTGATTTAAAGCTTCAAAATACTGTGACGGCTGGATTCTAATCCGTTGAAAAGATTGAGTTTGCTCTTGTATCCAAGAAAGGAGTAAGGTAGCGATTCAGCTCTAATCTGTGGAAAGAGTTAAAAGAAGGTTTTCAATCAAAATTCCAAGAGGTGCTTGGAAAAGTGGATGTAGGTCGAGTTTGACCGAACCACTATAAAATTAAGGTGTCTTCTTCTTTAACTCTTTTCTAATTATTTTTGCATTTAATTTTAGTTATATATTTTTGTTGGTTGAGATTGATTGTATACTTTATTACACACTTTTATCAATCATTTTATTTAGCATAGATTAGTTAGAGTTCATATTAATTTAATTTAAAAGTTATCTAATTAGTTTAACTTGGACATATTAAATTTTTTTTTTAATTAAACCCTATTCACCCCCCTCTACGGTTGCCATACCGGTCCAACAATTGGTATAAGAGCAAGGTTGTTGATCTTGAAATTTTAATTTCTTGATAAACTTTATTGTTAGAGCGTTATGGAAAACTTATTGGCAAATGAGATTGTTGAAGGTCAATCTACTTCTAGACCTTCTTATTTTGATGGTTAAAATTATTGCATGTTGGAAAGCTAGAATGAAAATTTATTTGCAATCCATTGATTATAATTTGTGGTTAATTGTTGATAAAGGTCCTTATGTACCCATAAAAAAGGTTGATAAGGTTGATATGCCTAAATTAGAAGAAGAGTGCAATGAAAATGAAATGAAAAAGTGTTCTTTTAATGGTAAGGTTATTAATTGTTTGTATTGTGCTTTGAGCAAAGATGAATTTAATAGAATATCCATGTGTTCTTCTGCTCAAGAAATTTGGAATACTCTTGAAATTACTCAATAGGGGTGTGCATAGGCCGGATTGAGTCGGGTTGGAAGAAAATTATGGACCAACCCAAAGTCACCGAATTGGTAAAAATAGAACCCATCGGTTCAATATGCAAAGGTCAACCCAACCCAATCCAACCCATAAAATCCGGGTTGGACTGGATTGGGTTGGCGGGTTGTATACATTTTCAATAACTCTTGATACATTGATGGTCAAATTGGAAAAAACTTTTGGTGTTTCTTCAATATTTTCAAGCATTACTGTTCTTTTGCTAAATAAAAAACACAATTCAAAAACCATTGTTTCACCATATATATCCCTAAAGAAAACATGGTAAGGAAAATTCAACCAAAAGATACTTTTGTTTTCATAGAACAACGAACCAATACTACATAGCATCAAAAAACCCTCCGACAGCTAGAAAATTCTCATATGCAAGGAGAAGAGTCTAAAAAAAGTAAAAGAAATTCAAAATCCAGATCTTATTTTGACCAAAGAAAAAAAACTCAAAAACAAATCCAAAGACAAATAATAAACAATAAAAAGGGTAATAAAATCACTATCCATTCAATACCCAAAGATTTAATGATGTAAAAAATAAAGGGCAGACTCCATTGAATGGCCACAAGAAGTGCCAGTAAAGAAGAGGAAGAAAATCTAGAATTACAAAACACAAAACACAAAAATCACCCAGAAAAGAGAGTAAAATAGGAAATGAGTGAAAAGTATGAAGAAAGGTAAAGCAAAAGTATAAATAGAAGACAAGGGTTTGCAAGCTGCAAAGACCGTCAGGCGTCGCACTAGGTTGATGAAGATTTCGAATGATTGGAAATTTAGAATTTAGGTTTGCTATTTGATGGATAAGACGAGAAAGAGTTTCGCAACTCGCTCGCCAAACAGAGATGAAGGTCGCTTGCTCGCCAGACTAAGACGGAGGACGCCGCTACCGCTAGACGTGGAACGACAGAGATTCTGCTGGATGTGGAACGAAAGAGAAATTAATTGAGAAATGAGAAGACGGGAGGGAGAGAGGGAGATGCAATAGAGAGAGGCACGATGCGTGTAAAATTCACTAGGATTTATTTATATATATATATATTATAGTTGGGTCTAGTTGGATCAACCCAACCCATAGCTTCCCTAGCCCAGTCACCCAGCCCAATTTGCAATTTTTGTAAATTTGCAACGTAACCTAACCCAACCCTTACGGTTTGGGTTGGATAAGTCGGATTGATCGAGTTACCAAATTTTTTGAACACCCTTATTAAAGTTAAAGAATCTAAAATTAGCATGTTTGTTCATAATTATGAATTGTTTAAGATGGATGCTAATGAGTCTATAACCGATATGTTTACTAGATTTACTAACATTATGCTTTGAAGGGTCTTGCTAACGTCTATACAACTTCCGAAAATGTTATAAAAATTCTAAGGTCTCTACCTAACACTTGGGAAGCTAAGGTGACGACAATCCAAGTAGCAAAGGATCTCATCAAACTTCCATTGTAGGAGCTCATTGGCTCATTCATGACTCATGACATCATTATGAAGGAGCACTTGCATTAAATATCATCTCCTTGGAAGTTGATCTCTAAGATGAGGATGACCTTGATGAAGATGACATTGCTTATTTCTCATGTAAGTACAAAAATTTCATAAAAAAGAAGAAGCATTTCAAGAAATACCTATCAAACCAAAGAGAGTCAAAAGGTGAGAAAAGCAAAAAGGATGAGGTGATTTGTTATGAATGCAAAAAGTCGGGTCACATAAGAACAGATTGCCCTCTCCTCAAATCATCTAAAAAATTCAAGAAGCTAAGAAGGCAATGAAGGCTACTTGGATCATAGTAGTGAAAGTGAAAGTGAAAGTGAGGTTAAAGAAATGACACATCTTGTTCTCATGGCTCATATTGACAAAGAAGATGAACATGATGAGAGGTAACTCTAGAACCTCATTCTATTGATGAATGTTTGAAAATTTTGAAAGTATGCAAAATGACTTAGAAAAACTTAATTCTAAATATTGTTGTGCTTAAGAAGAAATACAATATCTTAACTATTGAAAATAAGTCTTTACTCGATAAAATTGCTTGCTTTAAAAAGAATGAAAATGTTGAAAAAATTGAAGAATTAAATGACTCTTGTGATAAGCATGTTTGTGATTGTAATGAGAAATATGCTTTGCTTGATAAAGTTAGATTTCTTGAGCATGATTGTTGTGAAAAAGATAACTTAATTAAAGTGCTTAAAGAAAATGAACTAATTTTTTTACAAGATTTTGATAAAGCTAAGTAGACTATTATAAAGTTGACAATAGGTGCTCAATGATTGGACAAAATTATTGAAGTAGGCAAGTCTTATGGTGATAAGAGAGGTTTAGGTTATATTGATGAATTTTATACTCCTTCAAATTCTAAAACTTCAGTTGTTAAAGCATCCTCTATTGCGCCTAAGCTTAATATGCCTAATAATGTGTCTAATCATGGTAGATCTATTTTTGTACATATATGTCATAATTGTGGTGTTGAATGTCACATTAGACCTAAATGCTTTAAATTGAAGTATGCTCACATTACTTCCTCAAGAAGAAATTTTTCACAAAGAGCAAAGTTTTACAATGCTCCAAAAAAAAAAAAATTTCTCCCAGAAAAGTAGAGTGCATGTGAAAGATAAATCCTTACATAATGTTGTTTGTTTTTCTTATGGCAAATATGAAGATGAAGCTTATTCTTGTTGCTCATCTAGATCCAATGTTTTTAATGTCTATGGAAAAATAAAATGAATCCCTAAATGTGTAAATGCTAACATTCTAGGACCCAAACAAGTATGGGTACCAAAGGATCAAACTTGAACTTAGTTATTTTTAGGTTTGTTTTTAAAGCCTCCAAGAAAAATAAATGGTACATGGATAGTGGTTGCTCAGGACACATGACAAAAGATCAATCCAAGTTTATCTCTTTCTCCAAACAGAATGGAGGCATAGTAACCTTTGGTGACAACAAGAAAGGTAAAATAATTGGTAAGGATAATATAGAAAATGCATCTACTTTGATCGAAAATGTTCATTTGGTTGATGGTTTAAAGCATGATTTTATTAGTATTAGTCAATTGTGTGATAAAGGATTTAGAGTAGTATTTGATAAAAAAGAATTGCATAATTGAAAATGCTAGTGATAGAAAAGTTTTGTTTGTTGAAAATAGGGACGAAAATGTGGACACCCTTGATTTGAATGATTGTCCTATTATTGATAAATGCCTTTTGATTTTGCATGATGATTCTTGGTTATGGCATGGAAGTCTAGGACATGCTAGCATTCACTTAATTTCAAATATTTATAAGAAGGTTACAGGTCTTCCTAATTTTAAATTTGAAAAAAGACAAAGTTTGTGATGCTTGTCAAATGGGTAAGCAAACTAAGTCCTCATTCAAATCTAAAAATGTGATATCTACTACTAGACCCCTACACCTATTACATATGGACTTATTTGGCAGTTCTAAAATTTCTAGCTATGAAGAAAATTATTATGTATTTGTGATAGTTGATGATTTTTCTAGATTTACTTGGATTTTGATGATAAGGATGATGCTTTGAAAAGTTTTATTAGTTTTGCAAAAAGAGTTCAAAATGGAAAAGAATTTTTCATTTCTAAAATTAAGAATGATCATGGGGGAGAATTAGATAATATTTTTTTTAAAGTTTTTTGTGAAGAAAATCAGTTTTCTCATAATTTTTTCTCTCCAAGGACTCCTCAACAAAACGGTGTGGTTGAAAGGAAAAATCGTACTTTGCAAGAATTTTCTAGATCAATCTTGAATGAGTATGTATGGTTTACCAAAATATTTTTGGACGGAAGCCATTAACTCTGCTTGCTATGTTTTAAATAGAGTTTTAATTAGATCATCTTTAGATAAAACTCCTTATGAACTTTGGCATGATAAAATTCCAAATATTGGGTATTTCAAAGTTTTTGGTTGCAAGTGTTTTATTTTGAATAACAAAGAAAAACTTGGAAAATTTGATTCTAAGACGGATGTTGGTATTTTTCTAGGATATTCCTCTACTATAAAGCTTATAGAGTTTTCAATAAAAGAACTTTAGTTATTGTGCAATCTATGCAAGTTTTGTTTGATGAGTCTTGTAATAATATCTGATATGGATTGGAAAGAATGAGTTCCATTAGTAAACTTTAGTTATTTCTAATTAATTTCCATCATTTTAGGGTTA
>JBBPDJ010025759.1:0-20058 GCA_037974625.1 Cucumis cinereus | reverse complement strand
CGAATATTGATCCATGTATGTCTCCACATACTATTCAAGACTCATAAAACAGCTTAGGATGTTAGTTTATTGGATTTAGGTTAATTAGACAAAAATAATCAATTACTATTCATTGAAATAATAATTGTTTATTAATAACAGTCAACGGCTTACATTTACTATCTACGAGTTTTAGGACATAAAACCCAACAAATGTGTCCTAACCTTTTGTGCCACATGTCAGTCTCTTCAGTTTTAGATAGATTGTACATTGCACGTGCATCCTTTTGAACCTAGTGATAGCAATTATTAGACAAGTGAGTGGCATAGTCATTCTAGTGGCATAATCTTTATCTTTGTCTTTAGAAAAATTAACTTGGTATCCTTGATCACATAATTGACTTATACTGATCAAGTTTTCAGTAATCCCTTCTACTAAGTGAACATCACGTAAGAGAGGTAAATTTGATTTTATGATGTCTCCCTTACTAACACTTTGCCTTTAGCTCCATCACCAAAGGTTACATAACCAATATTGCACTCTTTTAGATCAGAGAAGTAAGCTCGCTTATATGTCATGTGGTGAGAACAACCACTGTCGAAATACCATTCTTAATTGGTGAATGTTAGTAAGAGCAACAATACATTTAATATTGTTAGGAGAGATGTTTGTCCATAGCTTCCTGGTCGTTTATTGAAACGCTTGACAACCTTGGAGAACTACTTAGTCAAAAGAGCAATGAAGTCAGCTAAATTTTCTTCCATATCCTTGTCTTCTTTAGAGATACGTTCTTCATTTGACACAGATTGAAGAGCCAATCTTTTTCCCTTCCTGCCACTGTCACTGAAAGTTAATTCACAAGTGCGTAGAGAGCCAAACAATTAGTCCATCTTCATAGTTGATATATCATTTGCTTCTTCAATTACAGTATTCTTCATATCAAATCTTTTAGGAAGAGAACGTAGAACTTTTCTGACTAATTTTTCTTCAGAAAAATTTTGTCCAAGAGCGAAAGATTCATTTGCAATATCCAATAAACTAATATTATAGTCTAAGATGGACTCATCTTCTAACATCTTGAGAGATTCTAACTTTGAAGTAAGGATCTGAAGTCGAGACCTCTTCACTTTTTAAGTTCCCACATGAGCAACCTCAAGAATATCCCAAGCTTCTTTGGCTGATGTGCAAGTGTTTATAAGTCTGAAGACATTCCTGTCAACACCATTGAAGATTGCATTTAAGGCACGAGAATTTCCAAGGGCAGCATTATCTTCATCCTCAGACCAATTGTTTTCACGTTTGAGAGTTACAACTCCATCTTTGTCCGTATTTGAAGAATGAACAGCTTTCCAGGTTTTGTTGTCAATGGATTTGAGGAAAACTGTTATTATTGCCTTCCAATTAAAGGGATAAGAGCCCTTACACAGCGAAAGATTTTTACAGAACCATTACTTAAATTTAATATGAAAAATTAAAAATACCAATACATTAGCAAAAATACAGAAACAAATTTTGCTATAAAATAATTAATGGTTGATCATGCTTTTCTAATAAAAATTAAAATTTCAGTGAAGAGATGAACTTACTATGTCAACGTCTCAGAATCTACAAATCGTCAAATTTGGAGGCCACCACCACTTTAAACCTTTTCTATCTTTTGAATAATTGAGGTTTTGGTTTGTGGGAACCTCTTGGGATTTGAGAATTTTTTTAGAGAAATTTGTAGATAACAATAACAAAACCATTTCCATCACACGTAATAAGAATTGTTGTAAGAAAATAATAGTAAGCGCGAATGAAAAGTTTGTTCATTCAACATTTATATTTCAGGGTAAAAATTTATATTCCAATAATTTTCAACTATGTCCTATAAATTTCACCCTAAAAATGTTCAACTACGTCTTATAAGCATCTAAGTTTTCAACCTAAGTCTTGTATACATCCAAATTTCACCCTAAAAGTTTAGGTTTCAATTAAAAAAAGATATTATTCATGTGACGACTCACGTGCATGTCTTCCAACTAGTACATAGATACCATGAGACCAAACAGCCATTGAATGGGGGCTTCCATCAGTTTCCTATAGATCTTAATATGTTTATATTACAATTTATTATTAATTTGTTTAATTCTGCTTTGATATATCACCAGAGGAAGAAGAGAATTGCATTTCCATACAATCATCAAATGTCAAGAATTATTCAAAGAAAATTTTAAACTCTTGACGATTTAAAAATATCAAGTTTAATTTATGTTTTCTTGTCAGGTATTAAATGTCAAGAATTAAAATTAAGTAGGTAAAAATTACTTTTTTATTTTTTTTAACTTCAAATTATGACTACTCTTTTTACGGGCGATGAAACCCTCACTAAAAAGGAGAAGAAAAAACCTTACCCACTCACCTACAACATGCAGGGTTCGACGACAATGCAACAACCACTAGCGAGCAGCGGTAGAAGTGATGATCTTCACACCCAGAGCAGCTGCAACCACAAACGATGTTTGCAAAGACCATCCCACAACTATTATTAGACCATCCCACCATGCACGAACGACGATCTTCATGAATGGACTAATAATCCTATTCCCTTTCGCAAAATGGACCTCTCGAAGTCTTCTTGGATGGTCCTTGTTTAACCAAATACGAGAACATAGTTCTTTTTCATAGAGCTAATCTAAGTTATGGAAAGGTCTCACTCAAGAAGAACTCTTTCTAGCTTCCTATTAAAGATATAATTGTTGATGATCGTAAATCTGATTTGATTCTCTTTGATATTGGTATTGATCATAAACATGCTTCTTTATTCGAAGTTTCGCCTAGTATCAAAACGTGACCAAAGGTATACTTAAATTAGGTTTCAAAATATTTAGTTTAATCGATTGCTATTTTGAAATCGGATTTTTGTTGAATATTTGTGTTATACAAGAATTTTTGGACCAATCACGAATTTTCACATCATTTCTCAAATTAGTGACGGAATTATAAATCATCAAATTTGAGACCAATTAAAAGCTGACATGTGCCCCAAATTGCCATTAATGACATAAATTGATAGATCTCGATGTTGTCACATGTTTTCATCATGAACCGGTGGATTAAATAAAATTAATTTGGTCCAATTATGTATGAGGAATTCGGAAAAATAGCAAACTTTAGGGGGCGGTTAGAATAATAGCAAAATTTCTGGGGAACAAGAATAATAGTAAATCCGAAAGTAACTATTTCCTCAAATTTCATAAATGTCGTTCTCGTCCCTGATACGGATTCATTACATTTTTCTATTACAATGTATTTTATATTACTATTGTTTTCAAGAGTAAGGGAGAAGTTTGTGCAGTAGTTGCAATTACCCTGTATTTCATCCGGAAAGAATCTTTGAATCTATTTAGATTTATTATGTTTTTAAATAAACATCTAATTAGGTTTATTTGATATCAAACTATAATGCAATAAAATTCCGTAAAATTATGGTAATCAGTTAAACAAATGTTTAATTAAGAATAAAAAATCAATAAGTAGATGCAAAGGGAAAATCCCGTGAAATACAGGGTATTTTACCGTAATCTGTGAGACAAAATCAGCAATGCAGCTGTATTTGTCTATTTTTATTAAACATATTATCCTTCAATCTATATCTAATTAATATTAAATATATTTTAATAATTATTTGTTTTATTATCTACTGATAATCTATTATTTAAACTATTTAAATTTAAAATACGGTTTGAGATATATTTTTAACTTTTATCTGTATCTTTAATTAAATGAATATGTTACATTTGCACGATTGAAGGAATTATCTAGAATTAGTTGAAATCAATCAACTTTATTCAATTTTATGTTCACGTTTTATTAATTCAATATGTAAAAATTTTTTGCTTCGAAGAACTAACAAAATAGAATTTGGGCATGGCTTTGCAGCGAGTGAAAACTATTTTATGGATTGAGACTTCAAAATATCACGATTACCATGTTGTTGACGTCTATATTTCCATTGCATCTTCTTTTCAACAATTCATGGATTTTATTCAAGGTAAACTGTTTCCATCTTGTAATAGCTCTGTGTTTCTTTTGACAGTTTGCTGGGATGGTTGTAGTAATGCAGACCTTATACAAATCGCTTAGGACAAAGATATTTCTTGGCTTATGTTCCTATTATCTAAAATCTCGAATAATAATTTATTTGTTGCGGTTGATTTCTTGTATGCTATAACATCTTTAAATACAATGTATGTTAACAATAACGTATCAAGATCTCGTAATTCGTCCAATCATTCAAATCTTGATGGGGGAATAATCGACTTTGATCAATTTGAATCATCTCATGCTAGAATTTTGATCAACGTAGAATCAATGTTTAGAAGCAAAGATATATTAAAGAAAATTATTTATTTGCTTGCCGTGAACAATAGTTTTGAACTTACTACAGTCAGATCAAATAATACATCTTTTGATATTCGGTGTAAGGACTTGAAATCTAATTAGTATTCGCATTCTTTGGTTTTCAAAAAGAGTAGTGTTTGGATAGTTCATATATTTACAAGTACTCACCAATGTGTCGTTGACATTGTTAAAGATGCGCACAAGCAAGCAACATCTTGGATTGTTGCTGAGTGCACGAAATCGTTTTTTAAGATGAATGACGAGACCCATTGTCACCCTTCTGATATTATTAATTATATGGAAATTCACCACAGGGTAAATGTAAGTTATTACAAGGCTTGGAGAGGACGGAAGATTGCTTTGAATTCTATTAGGGTTACCTTGGAGGCTTCATATGTTATGCTGTCATCATTTTTGTCCGCAATCATTCGTAACAATCCAGATAGGTATTTCATCAATTACAAAGTAATTCATCCACTTTATAAAATACGTTACTACAAATCTAACTATTGTCAGGAACATATATGGTTGAGAAAGCAGATGGTGATGGAAGATTTAAGTATTATTTTATGGCTTTTGCTGCTTCAATCGATGCATGGAATGATTATTTACCTATAATTTCTGTTGATGGCGCAACTTTGAAGAATAAATACTTTGGACCTTGATGTCTGCATGAACTCTTGATAGTAATTCTCAGATTGTTCCTCTTGCATTTGTTGTTCTTGATTTAGAGAACGATCAGTCATGGACTTGGTTGTTCCGTCATTTGAAAGTTGCATTTGAAGAACCCAATAAACTTGTTATTGTTTCTGATGCGCATAAAAGTATAGAGAATGAGTTTAATTCTGTATACGAATCAGATGAACACAATTTATGTGCATTTCGAGAGACTTATGGTTTTTCTTAAGATTCTTAAACAAATGGAATGCACATAAATCATGTTCAGCTGATTCATACACAGAATTAAGCCCATTCTCTATACTTTTATGCGCATAAAAAACAATAACAAGTTCATTGGGTTCTCCGAATGCACCTTTCAAATTACGAAAATCCCAAGTCCATGAATGATCGTTCTTTAAATCAAGAACAACAAATGCAAGAGAAATAATTCGAGAATTACCATCACGACTGCATGCCCAGACATCAAGATACCCAAGTATTTATTCTTCAAAGTTGCGCCATCAACATAAATTATTGGTAAACAATAATTATATGCATCGATTGAAGTAGCAAAAGCCATAAAATAATACTTAAACCTTTCATCACCATATGCTTCCTCAATCGTATATGTTCCTATAAATAATTAGATTTGTAGTAATGTATTTTATAAAGTGGACGAATTACACTGTAATTGATGAAATACCTACCTAGATTGTTACGAATGAGTGCAGACGAAAATGATGACAACATAGCATATGAAGCCTCTAGGGTACCCTTAATAGAATTTAGAGCAATCTTCTGTCCTCTCCAAGCCTTGTCATAGGTTACATTTACCCCGTGGTGAATTTTCATATAATTAATAATATCGAAAGGGCGACAAGGGGTCTTGTCATTCATCTTAAAAATGATTTCGTGCACTCAGCAACAATCCAAGATGTTGCTTGCTTGTGAGCATCTTTCACAATGTCAACGACACATTGGTGAGTACTTGTATATTTACAAACTATCCAAACACTACTCTTCTTGAAAACAGAAGTACCCAAATACCAATTACATGTCAAGTCCTTACACCGAATATCAAAAGATGTATTATTCGACCTGACTGTAGTAAGTTCAAAACTATTGTTTACGGCAAGCAAATAAATAGCTTTCTTTAATACATCTTTGTTTCTAAACATTGATCCTACGTTGGTCAAAATCTCAACATGATATGATTCAAATGCATCAAAGTCAATTATTCCCCCATCAGAATTTGAATAATTGAACGAATTACGAGATCTAGATATGTTATTGTTAACATACACTGTATTTGAAGATGTTCCAACAAACAAGAAATGAATCACAACAAATAAATCATTAATCGAGATTTTAGATGATTGTAACATAAGCCAAGAAATATTTTTGTCCTGAACGATCTATGTAAGGTCTGCACTACTACAACCATCCCAATAAATGGTCAAACGAGACATAGAGCTATTACAAGATGGAAACAGTTTACCTGAATACAATCCACGAATTGTTGAAAAAAATATGCAATGGAAATATAGACGTCAACAACATGGTAATCGTGATATTTTGAAGTCTCAATCCATCTACGGTCAAAAATAGTTTTCACTCGCGGTAAACCCATGTCAAAATTTTATTGTTAGTTAGTCGAAGCTAAAATTTTTGATATATTGAATTAATAAAACGTGAACATAAAATTGAATAAAGTTGATAAATTCCAATTGATTCTAGACAATTCCTTCAATCGTGGGAATGTAACATACTCATTTAATTAAAGATACGGTTAAAAGTTAAAAATATATCCCAAACCGAATGTTAAATTTAAATAGTTTAAATAATAGATTACCAATAGATAATATAACAAATAATTTATAAAATATATTTAATATTAATTAGATATAGATTGAAGAATAATAAGTTCAATAAAAATAGATAAATACAGCTGCATTGCAGATTTTGTCTCACAGATTACGGATCCATTAACAAATTTCTTATGTTATTTTGTCTAACAGATTGCAGTGAAATACCTCGTATTTCACGGGATTTTTCCTCTGCATCTACTTATTGATTGTTAATTCTTAATTAAACGTTTATTTAACTGATTACCATAATTTTACGAGATTTTATTGCATTATAGTTCGACATCAAATAAACCTAATTAGATGTTCATTTAAAAACATAATATATCTAACTAAATCTAAATTGATTCAAATATTTTTTCCGATAAAATACAGGGTAACTACAACTACTAAATAGACTTCTCACTTACCCTTCAAAATTGCAGTAATATAAAATACATTGTAACAGCAAAACATAATGAATTTGTATCAAGGGTGAGAGTGACATTTATAAAATTTGAGAAAACAGTTATTTTCGAATTTGCTATTTTTCTTATTTTTCATAAATTTTGCTATTTATCTAACCGCCGCTAAAGTTTGCCATTTTTCAGAAATTCTCTTGAATGAAAGGTGACAACAGCCCACAACTCTAAACCGCTAATTTCGTTGTTACTATTTCCCTTCCTCCACTTTCATCGCTCACTCTCATTCCATCTTTACCGCTTTCATATTTCATATTCACTATTTACATTAAAAACACACCTTCTTTCTTTCTCTAATTTCCCCTATTCTCAATACTATGCATGATTCACTAAGATTAATAAAAAAAAATGAATCTCCAATACAATCTACAAAATAGGGATATTGTCTGAAATAACTCCATCAAGTTTACACCACTTTTTAGAAGTCGTTCAAGTACTTTATCTCAAACAATCTTGTCGGAGCTCGTAATCGAGATTTGTTCCAAACGTTAGCATCTTAAATTACTAATTTGTGTGGATTGATTGAAATACCCATTGGTCTATTAATGTGAAACGTTTCATTTTCTTCTCGACTGAGACACGTTTTGGCCTCCGCTATGCTTTCTCTCATTTACTCTCAAATCTTTTTCATATTTCACTTGCATTGCACCAGTTCAAGTCGATGCTAGTGTATAAAGTAGAGGTATGTGACGATTCCCTCCATTGTTGGTTTAGTTTTAAGGTGAAGAAAAAATTTAGGCTTTTTAAGAAAATATTTTGTGAATTAGCAAATCTTTTGCGTTTATTGTGTGGTTTGGGCATATAGGTTGTTTCATACTTGTCTGTAGCCGACACAACAATTGTTTTGTATTACATTGTCATAAACAAACAAAAAATTCAATTACGGTTCGGACAAAAGGCATGTGAATGAACGAGAACTAAATGTGAAATTCAAAGGGCGAAATGAGAAATAAACAAAACAATCTAACGGTTGTCTACGATCTGCTGGTGACATGTTGTTTGATTATGCCTGACGTTCCCACACCTGCTACACTAGTGAATCTACTTTAATATTTTAACATTTGAAGGCATTCAAACAGTTTAACGACGACCAATTGTATGAACAACCTTTGAAGGTCTTACTACCTTGTCAACAAACCCCATCGTAGTCTTCATCTATAACTGATAGCATAAAGGGTATATCGGCTCCACATAACTTGCTAACCAAGTAAGCATTTAAGGGGTATATCAATCATAGTTCGACCAGCTTCATAACCTTTTCATCATGATCTGATAAGACAGTTTCCCGTTTACCTACTAATATTCGATGTTTCGAAACCATATCTGATGCATACCTCGTATATGGTCAAGCAGTGCGGTCCCAGGTAGGAATCGTGCCTCCTATTGCATTAATGCACTCCACAATGGCTATGGTCATCTGATCATACCTCATTCCTCCTTGATACACTCGGGCCCACTTCAACGATCCGACCCCCATAAGTTGTCTTTGAACACCGTGGTAACAAGCTAACTTGTTTGACTCACAACATGCCTTTGTTGCAAAGAAGAAATATGCACACATGTTATCGTTATTGAACTTGGTGTTCAGGTTTAGGCTCAGATGATGAATGCAAAAAGCGTGGAACACATCCCAAAATACAATCCCAATCAATTTGGCAATGCTCTTATGCCACTCAGATACAAACACTAGACCATTGACCATGCCAATTGTTTCCTACAACCTTCACATGAACCATGTCCATGAATCGTCGTTTTCTTTATCCCTCAGACCAAAAGCAACAGGATATATTTATTTGTTAGCATAAATTGAAACACCTACAAGCATAATGCCTTTGTACTTGCCATTTAAGTGAGTTGCTAATTTTCAAATCTTAGGGTTTTTATATCATTTGGTATCAGAGCTTAGGATCTGAATTGGGTATATGTTTAATTGCTTTCTCAATTCAGTCTAGATTTGAATTAAGATTCTTCTTTCGTGCCTCAATCAAAACTAAAAAAAAAAATTAAGTTGAATTTAAATCATAGATTTGGTTTCCAAAAAAAACGCCTTGAATTGAAGAAGAAGAAATCAATTCAGACAATATTTTGAGTTTGGGAGGAAAAAGAAGAAGATTGAGGCTGACGGTATCATGAGTTTCGAAATTGGAAAAAAAAAAAAGAAAAAAAAGAATTTGGCGGTGACAATGTGAAATTCAGAAGTTTTTAGGAAGCGACACGTCAAGCAGGCAAGACAATTAAGCTGCTTAATTTTTATGAGTTTTAAGCTACTGAAATTTATAAGTAAATATTAGTTTAACTCAAAGCCATGTTTCATCGAAGAAGAAAGCATGCTGAAATTTGAGGTATGGATGCAAAGCTTAAAGAGGCTATATTGGAAGATTTTGCATAACTACGCAGTGCTATAAGAAAATTTGTCATATAAGCAATCTAGTAGAACGAAGTAGGATATGCGTAGCCTCAAGGGAACAAACATAAAAACTAAAGCACGATCAATCAGCCAAAGAAAAAGATACCATTTTTTCCGGAGCACAAGAAGAAGAATTAGATAGAGAGATTTGTGGCGATGAAGAAGGAAAAGTCACTGGGAGTAAAGAGAACGAGGCAGAAACTTTGGTGGAAGAGAATGTGAAAGAAGAATTTGACAATAGCGTGCAATGTTATGAAAATGAAGGAGAAGTTGAGGGAGTGAGTCCAATTTTGAGAGCACGTCAAGATGAAATTATATCCTCAGAGCCACACATACTTGAGCCTACACACAAAATAGCTTGTTATTGCCTAGGTGGACTTAATCTTAGAGTATTATCTAGTACTAGTTTTGAGTTTCTGCGAGATGTTGAAGCTTTGACTATGAAATAAAACCCAATGATTGTACTTAGTTCTTTTGATGGTCACACTTGGAATGAGGGTTGGAAGGATCAATATCCTTTCCAAAGTAATTCAAGACAATATCAACACTTCACATCTCATGACTATAAGGTTAATTTGCAAGGCAAACCTTCCAAGAGAAGTCCAAGGAAAGTAACATCATTTTCTTCTCACGACATCAAGACTGTTTAACAAGGCTTCGATTTGGATTCGATGGATTCGAGGACGAGTTCTTCAAAAGAAGAAGATGATGATATGAACAACCAAACATCAAATTATTTATTAAATTTTATTTAATAATTGTGATGTAATTTTAATATTTTTCCAGTTTTTATCCTTTTCAATAACATTTAAGTGGGGTTTGTTTAATCTTTTTATGATGGATTAGGATTTTTTATTATGAAGGTTATTTAAGTCTTGCTACTAGGTTGTAAAAACAGTTTTTGGCATATTGAATTTGGAATGAGATTTTTCTATGTGTTGATGATAGAGATTTATCACCAACCTTTGTAATTTTGATCTAGAATTGTATGCTTGAGCATTCAGAAAAGTTTGATTATCTCTTGATCTTTGATCAAAAGGTAATTCAATTCTAGTCCTTCTCTTAGATTGTTGTCAAATTGACTTGAGGGTTTTATAATTTGATAATAAGAGTTCACTAATTGAGTTCTTAATTTTCAAATCTTAAGATTTTCATATCACATTTGGTCTAACATTATACAAACGCCATATAAACAACTGAAATTGAACAAAATTTGTACCACTAATTCTATAAATTTCGTGTAAAAATTCTACGTACTTTATTTCGATGTCAACAATTAAGACTTTCAACTGCCCCCCAGCGAATTCTTTCTCATTATCTTTCCATTTGCCACCGAAACAAAGAAATATACATGGCATCCTGAACAAAAAGAAAAAAAAAAGCCCAAAGACATACTGAATATGACAATAAAAAATGTCAAAATCCTAAGGAGATCAGCAAATGGATGTGTTAATGAGATCATCCGCCCAAGATTTAACCCTGTTCAAGATTTAACCCTTTTGTTAAATCTCGAGGAGGGGGATTACAAATCTCTCCCAAGATTATTGTATATACACCGAGATTACGTAAAAATTGACACAAATTGATTCATTTACTGTGAATAGTATGCATCTTAAAAAACAAAACATTTTTCATACCAAAAAGATCCAGACGTATACCTTCTTCCAGTCTATTTCTTTTGATTTTGGTGTATGTAAACCGGTTAAACAGAGAGATGGAGTTGAGAGAGAAAAATTCCAAATAAAACGTGTTGAGCAAGCCATTGGGGAATCCCTAAAACAATTAATATAATAATAATAAGATAATGATATCGAGGGGGCATAACAGTAAGTTCAACGTCCTTAAAAAATTCAGACACGTGGACAAATACCAGTTCTTCTCATTTTGTAGCTGAATCCAGGTTACGAGCTCGAACGAGATTGCCTGAGATAAACAACTTGAACAACTTCTGAAAAAGTGTGCTAGTTTAGTGATGTGTAAAACTTGACAATTTCCCTATAAAAGAATAATGGGGGCAGATTGACGAGAGGATGAAGCCTGAAAGAATGCAGAAATTGCTCTTGGAGGCTAAACTTGATCTTAAATGGTTCAAACTTATTATGGTTATGATCAACGTATAGGGCAAAACACAATGACAGGTCAGTACCCAAATGAACACTAGTTCAAGCACAGAAATGAAATTAGTCTTCTGCACACAAATACAAAACAAAACACAATTCGGATTCATAGCCGAAAGGAAACATACTCTATTGTGTAAGCATAAAGAAGCCTTGGAAAATCCGAAACACTATAGCAATTGAAAGGAGTCGATAACCTACAGACTTACCCCAGATAGAACGCTAAAATCCTTTGAATCATGATAGTTCTTTGTTTATTAATAAAACATAACAAAAACTACCCAAATTAAACAGCACATGGGCGGGGATAAATTTTATTAATATTAGGCACAGCCGCACATACCACCTACTGAAGACCAGAGAGAAAAATGGCAAAGGAAAGTGATCCTGTCCCGGACACAGAACTGCCATTGTTAGGTCCATAATGCTCGGAATCACCATGAACGTCAACAAGCTCCAGATTAACATTGTCACAAACAAATGCTAAAACACTTGGTAATCATAACAGTTTTTTTTTTTTCTTTTTTTTTTTTTTTTTGCAAGAATGACATTTGGATTGTTCAAAGCCTGAATGATGGGCGTCGAGTTTGATTCCACCAATAGAGGTTGACACAACTCTCCTCTAGTTAAGAGGAGAAGATAAGCCAACCCCAATTGCTTATTCTTCCAGTGCCTTGATACGCAACCCCCTTGCGAACCTCTTGAATCCATCGCTTATAAGAAGGCCTTGAGAGTCAAAAGCAACCCAACCTAAACCTAACAAATTCAAGAAGCAT
Source organism: Cucumis cinereus (assembly GCA_037974625.1). Lineage (NCBI taxonomy): Eukaryota > Viridiplantae > Streptophyta > Magnoliopsida > Cucurbitales > Cucurbitaceae > Cucumis > Cucumis cinereus. Next base: position 7,409 of record JBBPDJ010025759.1, on the reverse strand, counting down.
CTGCTTTATTCTAATTGACCATTGATTTTTTGGGTCCGATGTGTGTGTGTTGTGGCCTTTGTGGGTAAGATCCAAAAGCTTAAGGGCTCACGGTCCGCATACCACACATTTATGGTGCCACTTGAGAAAATCACACAACAGACCCAACTATAACCTCTAGAAGAATGAAGTCGAAAGTTCATCGACCTGTTCCCATAGGTCGAGCTGAGTTGCGCATCCTCTCTATCTAATCTCTATGTTAGGTATGTATGACCCATACAGTAAAACAGTGAGGGAGAGTATAAATTGAATGGATTCGTCTCACGGAAGAACATTCATTATAGAACTTTAATAACATGGAATGTCAAGGCTTATGGTTAAAAGGCCGTTTATAGCATTTTCTATTAGCTACAGTATCCTTTTTTCCTGGAAGTGAACATAACCAATTCTTTACAGCTTTTCCTTTCGAGATGAAGCAACCGGTGTTCTTTCGATCGATTCTAAGAGGACTTTCTGTTCGAACCATAATCTCTTTAATCAAATCTTTAACAGGAGACTCTCCTCTGACAATACTGTGTTTCCCAGATCCAGAAATCAATGTAACTTGTGCTGGAATCACATAGTTCTCATCCTCAAAGTTGAGTCTCATCTCCTTGATCCACTGTAACACGATCACATAAGCTGCACCAACATGTGCTCCATGCAAATCCAACTTCAACTCCATTGCATCCCACACCATTATCTCTTTCAATACAGATGAATCAACCAACAACTCTTCAACCAACAAAGCCTCCTCATCATCGTCCAGAACTGCGATTAAGTCTTCGATCAAAACTGGCAAATCGCCGCTCTTGTGATCTTGTAGCATTGATGTAATCTTCGGACATGAATTCAAGACAGAATTGTAAGTCCGAACAGAGAAATTACAAAGCGGGGAAGTTTTTATTCTTTGAAGCCATAGAACCATATCTGCAAGCTTGTTATGAGCACCATACGATGAAAGAACCATGTTGGAACAAACTGTGTCTAACCCAATGTTGTCATTCTCCATCTGTTTCAAACTCCTCTTCATCTCTTCAAACAATCCCAATGTTCCATAGGCGTAAATAATGGACCTATATTCATATGCAGTAGGCGTAATTCCTTTACTCCGCATTTCTTTTACCAAACTCTCAGCTTCGTGAGGTCTTTTCATCGAGCACAAACCAGTAACCATTGATTCATAAGCTCGACGTTTAACATAAACTGACGGTGAATTATAAAGAAGCTCAAGAAGGCGAGAATAGGAGTCAGCAAATCCTCTTTCAAAACCGTGTTTGCATTGAGACTCAACTAGCTGGGAGTAGAAATTCACAAGTTTTCTTTCTTGAAACCCTAACTTCGAAATTGCCTCGGAGATTAGGGCTTCCGACTCACTGTAAAGTCCATTTTGATCGAGGAAGGCAACAAGGTCAGCAACTAGCTTAGAATTCCATGTGAACCACGACGCTTCAGTAATTCTAGAATATAACTACATGAACGTAAGGAAATTGATGGAGAAGTTCAACGACAGAATAAGAAGAGATCATTAATAAAATTTCAAGACGTGGAAATACAATTTTCATCTTGATCTTCGCGAAAACCAAGCAAGAATGATGGGATGAAGAGGGAAAAAATAAATAAATAAATAAAAGGCCCTACTTACAGTGAGAGCGGCAGAGCATAGCCCAGGCTGAGGCGTGTGAATGGAGACAATATTTGAGAGAACATTGAGAGTAATCGATTTGGGAGAACTGGCTACAAACTTCCGAATCAAGCGATTGGTCGCCGATTGGTTGCCGGTGGCCGCGGTTGTGGCCAATGTGGAGAGGAATCGGTAGCTTTGTTTGGTGAGTGTAGTACATTTGACCTGCAAATTTGGAACGAAAGGATAACTGCGGAAGCCGTGAAGGCGTTTAAACGGCTGTAAGAAGAGTCGAACGCCGTCTCCGATGACATACGGCGGCGGACATAAGCGGAGCTCCATTAAGCGTCAACACCCAATACCCGCCCCTCAACTCCTTTTTGTGTGATTCGTTGGGTATAAACGAAATCTAATCCACTTCCGAGATGAAGACAATCAAATCTATCTATGTCTACCATATGAAAGGGCCTCAAAGGTACGAAAAGAATTAGAATGTTTTTTTATATATTGTTATTTTAATAAATATTGTAAAAAATAAGCTCCTATAAAAATAGGTGGCGAACTCGTATACCCGATACACGATTACATTAAGTGGACCTGATCCACGACTTTAATGAAGATCACGACTTGAAATCACAACTTCTATATTTATATATCTAAATTAATATTAAACTTTCTCTAATAAAGAAAATTAAATTAAATATGGAAAATAAATCAAATCAAATGATATATTTTAGTTAAATTAAATGAGAATAAAATCAAATTGATAATTTATAATTAATGACAATTGATAATAAATCCAATTTTCATAAATAGAAAAAATACCAAAATATTTACAATCTATAAAAAAAAATAGGCCCAAATTTTTAATTTAAAAAAATACCAAAATTACCCTTTCCATTTGATATTGGTCACCAATTTCTCCAATAACTTTATCTTCGATTTCAGCATCATCAATTTCTTTCTTCTTCAGCAATGTCTCTTCTTCTTTATCTTTCTTAGCTTCAGGTACGCATCTCTTTTCTTCTTCTTCTTCTCCTTCTCTTTCTTCTGCGATTCTTGTTCTTATTTTTCTTTTTCTTCTTCTTCGATAATTCTTCATATTTTTTTTCTTATTTTTTTGTTCTTATTTTTCTTTTCTTCTTCATTCTTTTTCTTCTTTTTTTTTCCTTAGAAATTTTTCATGTGCTGAATTATATCTCTATCTATGACATACTGAATTAATTCTTCATCTTTTTTTTCTTCTTTCTTCAATGAACTATGGGACAAAGATAGGCATCTTTGTTTGTTCGATATAGAAAGAAATTGAAATATATTTTTATAGGATCATCTAATTATTATTATTATTATTTGGGATCATCTTCTTCGAACTTCAACTTCCTCGTCTTCTTCTTCAACTGATTATATAAATAGATAGAGATTGATTATATAAATAGATAGAGATAGAGCTTTATCTCTGTCTATCTGAGATTGACAATTATAATACTCTATTTTTTGTATACCACAAATAGTTAGAGATAGGGTGTTATCTCTGTCTATCTATGATCAGATATACAAAGATATGTTTATCTCCATCAATCACAGATAGACAAAGATAGATGTCTATCTCTGTCTATCTTTTTGTTTACAGTGATAATGCTCTATTATCTTTGTCTATCTCAAATAGACAATGTTATAACTCTATGATTGTCTCCCATCCAAGAAAAATTAGCCAAAGTAATAGAATTAAGTGATAGAAAGAGATAGACATCTATCACATTCTATCTGGGATAGACAGGGATAGTTGTCTATCTCTGTCTATCTATACAGTTTTGGTTTTTACCAAAACCATTGCATCTTGGGTTGGGGACTGTTTTGGTATTTCACACCAGTATATATATTAGATGCATAAATGTAATATAATTTTATCAAGCATATACCGTGGTGTATATTACACATTATATTATAAAAATATACTCTAGTATTTATAATAATTTTCTATATTTTATGATATATAGATCATTATAATATACCCAGTTTGGATGAATAAATGTGATATATTTTTATGTTTCAAATATCATAGTATTTATTGAATTCTATAAAAAAATCCTACGGTATATATGATTCAAATCTTCTAAAATATTAAAGATTATATTTTATACTCCAAATAGATTATATTTTTATTTATATTTATAGTAAGTTGTATCTAAATAACTAACGTATATATTAAAAAAAATCACATATATCAAAATCTCAAAAAGCTAATTACAACATAAATTTATAAAAATTATACCAAAAAAGTATTATACTATAGTCAAATCAAAATAATATTATAACTTTTTAAAATTATATAAAAAATTTCTTACAAATCCCTTTTTTTTATTATTCGATCAAACTAAATACTAGAGTATATTTGCTTTAAATATTCTGAAGTATTAATGATTATATTTTTTAAATGAAACCAATCATTACTAACTAAATAGTAACTAACGTATATGTCCAAAATAATAAAAAAACAAATTCACATATATCAAAATATCAAAAGATAATTATAATTTAAATTTAAAATAATTATACCAAAAATAAAATTTAAGAGAATTATATAAAAAAATCCTACAGTATATATGATTCAAATATTCTTAAATATTAAAGATTACATTTTATACCTAAATAACTAAGGTATATATTCAACAAAAAAAAGAAAAATCTCATATATCAAAATCTCAAAAAGTTAATTAGAACTTAAATTTAAAATAATTTATACTACAACCAAATCGAAAATAATATTATACTTTTTTTAATTATATAGAATTATCACTTACAAATCCTAAGGTATACATAAGATTAGGTGATGCAAATTGTATATACCCAAACAACATAACCCTAGACATACAAACAAAATATATTAAATTAACTTGACTACACTATATACCCTAAATATACTACAATATATTAGATTTTGACTGAATAGTAACTAGATATTACCTAGTGTATATATCCAATATAAACCCTAATATTGACCAAATTTTGAGAAAAACAATAACTTCTATAGTTATCAAATTTTAAAAGAAAAAATAATAATAACTCTAATATAGATTTTGAGTTTTAACAAAAGCGAAGTTCATACATTTATCTTTCAACGCTAGCAACTAAATGGGTAGCACAGCGACAACAACAAAATGTTTGTTGTTCTATTTCGGTAGCACGACGGGTGGAAGAGGAATATATGGAATTGGAGTTTTAATTTTAAAAAAAAATGTTTATTTCCAAATCAAGTTAATTATTTTAAAAAATTATAAAATATTAAAAGATTTTAAAAATAAGTGATTTTAGAAATTCCTAATTTAGAAAATCTTGTAATTAATTGTAGGCTAGGGTCTAAATAGTAACTGTGTCCTAATTTTTGTGTAATTTTTAAAGAAAGTTAGACATTGTTGTAAATAATTCAAAACTTTAACATTATTGAAATATAGGTCCCTTATTTGAACCTAATAAGTAGAAACCCCTTTTTAAATTAACCCAAAAAACTAACATAAAGTTCACGTTATTATAAATATTACAAATAATATAGATGCCCCATCATAAATGCTTAGTGTCCAAAATGTCATGTGGCATTTTTTCATTAACACATATGTTAACCATGTGTCATTTATTCCCTCATGGTTAGTGTTCATGTAAATCACCTCATGCATGCCAAATTGCCTATAAATAGTGGGTTTTGGTGACATTTGTTAGACACACAAACATTGGAGAAAAATCCAAATAAATGAGAGAAGTGGAAGAATTTGAGTGGAGAATTTTGAAGAAATTTCTTTTTTTTTCTTTATTTGTTATTTTATTTTAATATTGTTTTCTTGATATTTGTGTTCCTGTTGTGCTTCATTTTCACAACATGTTATCAGCACGAGCTCGGACCGTCTTCTACGCCGAAGGTAGGTCCTAAAGGGATGACATATTTTCTTTTACTTTATTATAATTATTAAAATTAATGTTATTTTGCTTATTTGATCTATATTAAATTCCTAATATAATTATAATATTTTATGATAGTGTTACCACGACAAATCTTGCAAAACTAGAATTTACGGCTCTTCACATTAACGGTAGCAACTATTTTTCATGGGTTCTTGATGTCGAGATGCATCTCGATGCTATGAATCTTAGAGATACAATTAAGAGAGAAAATGCAACGACCAATCAAGAAAAGGCGAAAGCCATGATTTTTCTTCGTCATCACATTCATGAGGACTTGAAATCAGAATATTTAACGATGAAAGATCCTCATATGTTATGGAGTAAATTGAAAGAAATGTATGATCATTTAAAACTAGTTTATCTTCCTCAAGCTCGTTTTGCCAGGATGCATTTGAGGCTACAAGATTTTCGATCAATAAGTGATTACAATTCTGAACTATTTAGAATTAGTTCAAAATTGTTGTTATGCAGAGAAAAGATTACTGGCGCAGACATGTTAGAAAAGACATTTTCTACTTTTCATATCTCGAATATGCTCCTGCAACAGCAATATTGAGAGAAAGGTTTTAAAAAATATTATGAACTCATTTCATGTCTTGTTGTTGCCGAACAAAAAAACAACGAGTTATTGATGAAAAACCACGGATGCCAACCGGATGAAACAACACCATTCCTTGAAGCGAATGTTGTGAATTTTAACCGTGGACGGGATCGTGATCGTGGTCGAGGTAGAGATCGTGGCAAAGGAAGAAATAATTATTATTTTCGTGGTGGTCGTTCTAGTCATCCAAATTTCAAAAGAACCACACAAAACGATGATCATAAAGGAAAAGCTCTACAAAATAAAAATACAAAAGATGATGAAGAAATTTGCTACCGATGTGGTATGAACGAACATTGGTCACGTGTTTGTCGTACCTCAAAACACTTAGTTGATTTATATCAAGCCTCCTTAGAGAAGAAAATGGGAAAAATGTGGAAGCAAATTATGCTTATCAAGATAGTGATATATTTGATCCATCCAATCTGACTAATTTGGATGTGGCAAATTTCTTTGAATCTCCTGAAGAGAAGATCGACACAGTTGATGGAACAACAAGTGTTTATTTTGATTTTGAAAACATCTAAAAAAATGTTGTTTTATTATTTTCATGTTTTGTTTTGTTAATATTAAATCTGTGTACATTCCAAGTGTTGTTTTACTTAATGTAATTATTTTCTTTTAATGAAGAAAGATGCATCATTTTCATATGTTGGGTGATTAAAAAATGAGCGAAGAAGATCTATGTCTCGCAGACAGTGCAACCACACACACAATACTTACAAGTAAAAAATATTTTTTCAAATTGACAATGTTGAATGCAAAAGTAAATACAATAACAGGTTATGCAAACTTGATTGAAGGCTTTGAAAAAGTAGATGTTATTTTGCCTAGAGGAACAAAATTAACCATTGTAAATGCATTGTTCTCTAGTCAATCAAAAAGGAATCTACTAAGTTTTAAAGATAAACATTGCAATGGTTATCATATTGAGACTGATAGGAAAAATAGATAGAATATCTTTATATTATCTCTACTGTCTCAAATGAAAAACGTATATTAGAAGAGTTATCTTCTTTATCTTCAGGATTATATTATACTCATATACGAGTATTTGAAACATATGCGACAATGAACCTGAAGTTCATGAATCCAGATATATTTGCTATTTGGCATAACAGATTAGGACATCCAAGTTGGATTTTATGTCCTAAAACTCGTAGATAGTAAATGTAAATCGTTGACCGTTATTAATAAACAGTTATTATTTCA
>JBBPDJ010025728.1:0-20064 GCA_037974625.1 Cucumis cinereus | reverse complement strand
CCTACAGATCAGAAGCTACAACGATATGAGATTAATTGGCTAAACTCATTAACCATATTAATCAATATTCGTTAACTCTGTGTACACTCCAATAAAGACTCACGGCTGAACTCTTCTCACTGTAGATATATTTCTGTGTCCACGCATGTAGACCAATAACAACAAGTTAGTCGTTCACAAGTGTTTGTTACTTCAACTGGGTCAAATTACCGTTTTACCCCGGTTACATCTTGGTCCTTAAATACCAATGCTCCTCTAATGAACAACATGCTTATGGTCCAACCAATAAGCAGCAATTTCTCTCGTGCCATAAAGAGGGTAGGACCCTTTTTTCAAGTCCAGGAGACACCAATTAAGGGAACACGCATCTACTTACCCTAAAGTCGGAAACGAGTGAATTCCATCTTATGTGATTATGTTTTCAGCTCCCCACTCAGTCTTGTCCCCAAAATAGTAGGCTTATTGAGTCGGCAAACAGGCCACTCTTACCCATACAAATCAAAGGACAATATCTCATGAACAGGAGTTCATAATACACTCAGGATTAAGACTAAGTTGCCTAGGTCATTCTATTTGAAATAGAAACCTAACTAGTCAACGAGGTTACATCTATTGGTTACTATTTCGTAGTCCAGTCTTATGCAAACTCATTGCATAGGATACCTGCACATGCGTGTCACCTACACAAACACATTAGATCATTGTGTTTGTATCAAATATAAAGTGGGTCGTATGCATAGTGTTACCAGAATAAGGTACCCAACCTTATCTTTATACTATAGACCCTTTAAGCGGTATTTAGAACATTGATCTCTGTATGTCTCCACATACTATTCAAGACTCATAAAACATCTTAGGATGTTAGTTTATTAGATTCGGATTACTTAGACAAAAATAATCAATAAATATTCATTGAAATTGAAATAATAATTGTTTATTAATAACGGTTAACGATTTACATTTACTATCTACGAGTTTTAGGACATAAAACCCAACACAATGGATGTGCTTTATCCATATAAAATCTTTTCATAAATTTTCTTGTATAAGTTTACTGATGAACAAATATCTCATTTGTTAAATGCTCAATTTGCAAGCCAAGATAAAAATTTGTTTTTCTGAGATTTTTCAGCTCAAATTTTTTCTTAAGATATTCTATTGCCTTTGAAAGCTCTTCAGAAGTTCAATTATATTTAAATCATCAACATATACAGTTATAATAGCAAATCTTGACTATGACTTCTCTATAAAAACAAATGACTCATTAGATTATTTTGATATCATTGTTTCAACAAATATTTACTCAAGCGATTATACCACATTTGTTCTGATTGTTTCAATCCATATAATGATCTCTGTAACTTTATTGGATATAGTTCTCGAGAACTTGATTTATATATTTAAGATATCTTAAATCCTTTTGGGACTTTCATATAAATGTCATTATCAAGAGAATCATATAAATATGTTGTGACTACATCCATAAGATGCATGTCTAGATTTTCATACACATTTAGGCGAATTAAAAATCTTAATGTGATTGCATCCACCACTGGAGAATATGTCTTCTAATAATCAATATCAGGTCTTTGTGAAAAACTCGTGCAATTAATCTTGCTTTATATCTTGTGGTCTCATGATTTTCATTTCTTTTTTCTCACAAATACCCATTTATATCCCACAGGTTTGACACTTTCTGGTGTTTGGACTACTGGTCCAAAAACTTGACATTTTGAAAGTAAATTTAATTATGCATCAATTGCTTCTTTCCACAAATACAAATTTTATTAAAATTTTCCATACACTATTATTAAAATTTAGAACATTCACTTTAGAAAATGTTGATTTTTTAGTTGATTGATATTCATGATTTTTCAATCAATAACTTGTTATTTCATTTATCCACGAGAAGACATCAGATAAATGCATAATATTTTTCAAAATATTTCTCTCGAAATGTTGTTTTTTCATTCACTTTAGGAAATGTTTATTTTTTCGATTGATATTCATGTTTTTTCAATCAATAGTTTGTTATTTCATTTAGCCACGAGAAGACATCAGATAAATGCATAATATTTTTCAAAATATTTCTCTCGATATTGCTACTGTAGGAGCATATTCGAAATGTAGAAAAATTTGTCTCTTGCATATTGATTTAAAATTTTGGAGCTGCAAGTGCATCTATTTATAATGAGCTTAACGAAGAATAATTGATTTCTAATGATCATATTTTAATAGCATCTCGATGTATTTCAACATTAAGCATTCATCATAAAAAATTATTACTATTAGTATCAAATACTAGAAATTGTAACTTTGCAATATTTTTTCAAGGTAACACTATTATAAAATTTTGTAATTATATTAGAAATTTAATATATACCAAATATGCAAAATAATATATAATTTATTAATTATAATGAATAGGAAAAAAGCGGCATACCTTTAAGACCTACCTTTAGCAGGAGAAATGATAGGAGCTGGTGTTGATAACGTGTTGTAAAAATGGAGGCACAACGAAAATATGAATATCGAAAAAATATAATATTAAAAAATATAATATTAAAATAAAAAAAATATAATATATAAATAAAATAAATAGAAATAGAAAGTAAAAATATAAGAATTCTCCAAAAATGTCACTATCTCCAATTTCTTTGGAATTTCAACCAATATGCGTTTCTTTCAAAACCTACAATTTATAGGCAATTTAATAAGCATGAAGTGGATTACATGGTCACTGAGGGTTGGTATTTTCAAGACAAATGACAATGTAGATAGAATGTGGAGGGAGTGACACATGGCAAATGACACTAAACATAACGGAGCATCTATTTTTAATATTATTTATAATATAAAAGACATTAATATGGATAAAGTTCAAAATATTTATTATTGTCTGAAAGAGTGCCCACAAGATGCAATAGCAATATTCTTTCCATATCTCTATGTGCTCTTTTTATATTTTTATTTCATGAAAATGAAAGTCTTGGATAAAAAAAAATACCAGAAGAAAATTCACATCCAATCAAGTTTAGAGTGAAGTGATGTAAAAATTAATAGAAAAAGTTTGAATAAGATTATAGGAAATAATTTGATGAATATTGTTTTTCAGGAAACATATTATTGAAATGTAGTTGTTTTGAAACATATTAGGAAAATATAGTGGTTTTGCCTCTCTCTTTGGCCGAGTGTTCAACACTCGACCAACTTCTATTTTTTTCGGCCAACTTCTATTTTTTTTACACATGGCCGAGTGTTGAACACTCGACCTTTTACTTTTTTTTTTCCATATGGCCGAGTGTTGAACACTCAGCCTTTTACCTCTCCTCTTTTTAAAAAAAATTATTTAGCTAATTGTAATTTCTTTTTAACTATTCTTCAAATTAACGCCATGAATTGTAATTGTATTTCTTTTTTTCTTTTTTCTTTTTTTATTTTGATCAATTGTAATTTCTGTCATGAATTTAGTGTTATTTAATGTCAAGTTGTTCTTGAGTTTTTACATTTACATTGTTCTTCAAATTTGATTCCATCAACCATAATTTTATTTTATGAACCGTGTCATTAATTTTTGGTGTCTATTAATTATTACTTTCAAATATTTTAATTAATCATAAGTAAGCCTTCTTTTGAAAACCATTTTGTTATTTGTTGTCCATATTTTACCAATGATTTAAAAAAACAAGCCAAACTTTTATGAATGTAACAATTTAATCCAAATATTTTTTTATCTCTCACTCTATCCTCCAACCCTCTTTGAACAAGTGGATCATTCATTTGCACAAAAGTAACTAAATATATTAATACAATAATTTCACAATTTCATTCATTTGAAAAGAAAAAAAATTAGTGTGCCCCACAACCCAAACGTCGTCGATTTCGAGCTGGTTGTCGTCATCGACTCTAAACTCTCTGATGATCGAGTCCCTCCTGATTTTCTGGTTGTTGTTGGTCCTCCAGTTGATTATGTACCTCTACAGGCGCTTAATAGTATAAATATTTGTTATGCTCTTCGCGGCCGCGCTCGTGTTTATAAATGTAGGAAGATGTTTGGGAGGTCCATATATCATAATATTTTGGTTCAAAGTTTGATGACGATGGACCTGCCTCTGAATTGTAATATCCTAATCCAAAGTTTGATGATTGACCGACCCCTGAATCAGAATATGTTGTACCAAAGGCTGACATCATCATCAATGGACTAACATGATCAGTTTCATTATATGCAGGAGGAACTTCATCCACATGATGGTCAACTTCATCCAACTCAAGCTCTTCTACATCAGCACGTCTCCTTTGGACTGGAGCTGGTACAATGGGTATATCATACATATAATGTATATTGTTCATGTACTGCACATGTCGTTGAATATACTATGGACCTATTGTGAATCCTCTACCACTTCTTCAAGTCTGGTCATGTTCGATCTCTGTAAAATATTAAAATAAATTAAAAGGTATTCAAAATAAACTTTGGACTAAAAAATAATTAGAAAATATTGAAATATGTACCAATGACCCACAGATGCTCCTGATGTAGTAATGTAGAGCCTCGTAATATTTTTATACAAATGAATGTACTCTTGAGTTACATCCATGGACCTACAGATCAAAAGTTACAACGATATGAGATTAATTGGTTAAACTCATTAACCACATTAATCAATAATTGTTAACTGTATGTACACTCCATTAAAAACTCACAACAGAACTCTTCTCACTGTAGATATATTTCTGTGTCCACGGATGTAAACCAATAACAACAAGTAAGTCCTTCACAAGTGTTCGTAACTCCAGCTGGGTCAAATTATCGTTTTACCCCTGGGTTACTTCTTGGTTCTTAAATACCAATACTCATCTAATGAACAGCATGCTGAAGGTCCAACCAATAAGCATAAATTCCTCTCGTGCCATAGAGAGGGTAGGACCCTTTGTTCAAGTCGCGGAGACACCAATTAAGGAAACACTCATCTACTTACCCTAAAGTTGGGAAGGAGTGAATTCCATCTTGTGTGATTATGTTTCCAGCTCTCCACTCGGTCTTGTCTCCAAAATAGTAGGCTTATTGAGTCGGCAAACATGCCACTCTCACCCATAGAAATCAAAGGACAATACCTCGTGAACAAGAGTTTATAATACACTCAGGATTAAGACTAAGTTGCCTAAGTCATCCTATTTGAAATAGAAACCTAACTAGTCAACGGGGTTACATCTACTGGTTACTATTTCGTGGTCCAGTCTTATGCAAACTCATTGCATAGGATACCTCCACGTGCATGTCACCTACACGAACACATTAGATCATTGTGTTTGTATCAAATACAAAGTGGGACGTATCTATAATGTTACCACGATAAGGTACCCAACCTTATCCTTATACTATAGACCCTTTAAGCTGTATCATGAACATTGATCCCTGTATGTCTCCACATACTATTCAAGACTCATAAAACAGCTTAGGATATTAGTTTATTGGATTTGGGTTAATTAGACAAAACTAATCAATTACTATTCATTGAAATTGAAATAATAACTGTTTATTAATAATGGTCAACGATTTACATTTACTATCTACGAGTTTTAGGACATAAAACCCAACAGATTCTACTACTTCTTATGATGTATGACTCTTAATAGCAAAAAACTTAACCATATGTTGTAGCATCTCTTTGTCTTCACATATCCTGTTGTACAATTTTGTGTTGTCAGTAAAAATCGAAACTACAATTGGACCATGTTCGTGAATGTTATCTAATATATCTATGTTTAATTTAGTGAATGTACTCATGAAAATTCATGTTCATGATTATCAAAGTCCATATCTTTAAATTCATCATCAGTCTCTGTTCTAAAATTTCTATACTCGTTCTTCGCAACCATTTCCTCATCATCTGCTACTAGCAACGTAACTGATTCTGGCTCAGCGTCAGCATATTCAGTCCTTTCTTTGAACTCAGTAAATGTTTGTAGTTCTGCATTTAGGTCTATACTTAAATCTTTCATACTCACTTTCAAATACAAATGAACTACATCCAGAAACGGCAGTGCAATTGAAAACACAGTGTTCATTGCACGCTTATTAAGAATAGGAAATGGCATAAACAATACTGATCAATCAGGGGCTACATTAGAGTGTCTATATATTATTTCTATACAATGAGCACCCAAATCTACACCAAGATATAATCTACTATTTCAGTAAATTGTTCAAACACAACCCCACTGTTGACATTAATTACTGAAACTTTCACATGGAGGTTGATTATATTCAACTCCATAAACCCTATCAATCTTTTGGCCGTTTGTAAATAACATGAAGGCCAAATGTTTTCCTCCCATTTTCTATCAAAAAACAAAAGAAAATGACAAGAATAAATAATTAATATTAAAAATACCTCAATAAAAAAAATATCTCTATAAAAAATACATTAATCCTAAAAAAATTAAAAATTCATTTTTATTCCTTAATTATTAAAATTATAAAAAAATCACTAAAATCCTAAAATCCCCAAAAATTTACAAAACATAAACAAAACAAAATCATATAATCCTAAATTATTAAAATTCATTTTTATTCCTAAATTATTAAAAATATAAAAAAATAACTAAAATTCTAAAATCCCAAAAATTTACACACACATAAAAAAAAAAATCTTCTAATCCAAAATTAAATCTTCTAATCCAAAATTTAAAATTTTAATTTTATTCTTAAATTATTAAAACTATAAAACAAAATCAAACTCAAATCCTAAAATTCTTAAAATTTACAAACACATAAACCAAGAAATATTTTCTAATGCTAAATTAAACCGTAATCCTAAATTAAACCTCAATTCTAAACAATTTAAAAAATAAATTTTAATCCTAAATTATTAAAACTATAAAAAATTCAAACTCAAATCTTAAACTTCCCAAAAATTTACAAACACATAAACGAAAAAAAAAATCTTCTAATCCTAAACAATTTAAAGATTAAACAATTTAAAAAATCATTTTTATTTCAAATTATTTAAACTATAAAAAAATAACTCAAATCTTGAAATCCCAAAAATTTACAAACACATAAACAAAAAAAAATCTTCTAATCCTAAATTAAACCCTAATCCTAAATAATTTAAAATTTCATTTTTATACCTAAATTATTAAAACTATACAAAAAAAAAAAAAAAACTAAAATCCTACAGTCTCCAAAAATTTACTAACACATAAAAAAAAATCTTTTAATCCTAAATTAAACCCTAATCCTAAACAATTTAAAAATTCATTTTTATTCCTAAAGTAAACTATAAAAAAATAAATAAAATCCCAAAAAATTTACAAACACATAAACAACAAAAAAAATCTTCTAATCCTAAATTAAACCTTAATCTTAAACAATTTAAAAATTCATTTTTTATTCCTAAATTATTAAAACTATACAAAAATCAAACTCAAATCCTAAAATCTCCAAAACTTTACAAACACATAAAAAAAAAATCTTCTAATCCTAAATTAAACCCTAATCCGAAACAATTTAAATATTCATTTTTATTCCTAAATTATTAAAACTATAAAAAAATAACTAAAATCCTAATATCCCTAAAAATTTACAAACACATAAACAAAAAAAATCTTCTAATCCTATATTAAACCCTAATTCTAAACAATTTAAAAATTCATTTTTATTCCTAAATTGTTAAAACTATAAAAAAAAATAACTAAAATTCTAAATCCCCAGAAATTTACAAACACATAAACAAACAAACAAACAAAAAATCTTCTAATCCTAAATTAAACTCTAATTCTAAAATTAAACCGTAATCCTAAACATTTTAAAACATATGAACTATATAAAAATCAAACTCAAGTCCTAAAATTCTCACAAATCAAATGTAATCATAAAATAGACAAAAATCTAAAAATTAACAAAATTCAAGAACATAATTACAAATTGAACCAAAAGAAATTGTAAACTTACCTATTTTGTGTCTTTTTTCTCAAATGGCAACAAAACCTACAAAATATTTATTGGATACAATATGAGAATAGATGTTAAGTTAATGTATAATATTTTAAAAAATATATAATACAAACCTATCCAAGGAGATCTTCGATGAGTGAGTGGAGGAACTAAAAAATTCAAATGAAAGCAAATAAGTTGTTTCAAGGAAAATAAGAGAAATTTTTTGGGAGATTTGTCGGTCTCGAGAAAGATTTTTGAAGGAGAGAAATGGGCACTGGTCTCGGGTGAGATTTTTGAAGAATAGTGAATTTTTTTAAGAAAAGTGTGGGTGATGTGTGTGAAGAAGAGTTTAATTTTTGAAGAAAAGTGTGGGATGTGTGTGGGGCTGTCGAATTTTAAAGGGAGAGGCGAGTTTTAAACTCGCCCCTTGTACTATTCAAGAGAAGGGCGAGTTTTCAGAGTTCTTCCTTCTTCTGTCCTTTCCGACAAGAGAAGTATCATCGTCGGTCAAAGACGCGTGGTGGTCGAACTGCTGCAGGGGGCTTCACAGGTGGCAGGGTGTCGGGGTTGCAAACGACTAGTCTTGTCGCCGGACAGTCGCAGGCCTGAGATGGTAGATGGTAGACAACATTGAAGGCAAATGGGTGCATGAGCGAGTGTTGAACACTCGCCATTTCTTTGTCGCTCCTCTTTCTCTCTCCTAGGAGCGAGTGTACAACACTCGCCCTTCCTCTCAGCTTGTATTTCTCTCTCATAAGGCGAATGTTGAACAGTCGCCCTTCCTCTTCGTCGTTTCTTTCTCTCTCCTATGGGCGAGTGTTGAACACTCGTCTTTTCTACCTTCTCCGTCTTCCTGTTCTTCGTTTGTCTTCCCATCTTCCCCTTCCCCGTCGCTCTCTTCTCTCTCTCATAAGCATATATCCATAAAGTGTCTTATCGAGAAACGTACCTGACGAGGACGAAGGAACCGTAGTGACCATGGGGACACCAACCATAGATTTACATCATAAGTCGGTCTGCAAAACCTAAAAACTTAGGCTCTGATACCAACTGAACACCCTAGAATTTTAAATCTTAACCCGAGGTTGTTACTTAGGCTCTAATACCAACTGTAACACCCTACAATGTCACACAGGTCAATACAACAAACAGACCATAATCAACATAAAACTTCATACTCAACCAACTCTATACATATGGCATGCATGGGTACAACCCAGTCAATTAATCACAAGATGCCATCTCATCACACAACCAGTTAAGTTACCAATTTCGAATAATCATACGTTACCTACAGTCATGAGTTCGTTAGGAGTATCTCTTACCTCAATTATAGAATGAAGCCTCGACTTGCACAAGTAACTCCTCGAAATCGTCCTAAACACCACAATACATTCAATAAATTCCATAACAATTATTGATCGAAATTAACCCCAACACCTTTAACCAAAACTTACCCAACGATTGGTCGATCTCTACGAAATCTGACCTGAATCGTAGCGAAACCCGCAAAAAATAACTATGCTGGAAAAACTTCCAATTTCACGCTAACGGGTTAAAACCCTACATCAAATACCCAAAATTTAATCCAAGGAAACCTTCAATTTAATCTCTAATACGTTTTCATAGATCCAAATAAAACCACAAAAATTTACCCACAATCAACCGACGACAGCGGTGGTATAGCAACAACAGAATTGATCGACGACACGTAAGGGATGGGACATGCGGTGAGGAGCAGATCTATTGCGAACAGAGACGACAGCGTAGCTCCTGGGATTGACGGCGCGAGTTGCAGCGGTGCAGCACGAACTGGCGAAAGGCAACGCGACACGCACGACTTGCGTGGGTGTGAGTAACGAAGGGAGGAGACGCGGCAGACGACTCACATCGACGTCAGATTCGTGTCAATGATGCTTGTGGTGTGCGACGCATAAAGCTTGCGACTCAGCGTTCCCTTCCGACTGCCGACGACGTGCAATGCACAGTGCTTCACGGCTTGGAGACATGGTGCGAGAGAACGATGCACGTCGGTGAGGCAAGGCTAGCGGTGGAGCAGAAGCAGCCAGACGGAGAGTGCAATAAAGGTGAGGGAGGGGCGGCGACACTTTCAAGAATGAGAAGAAAAAATAAATCCTAATCTTTATATTTAATTTATAAGAATAAAAATAAAAATAATAATATTAATAAAAAATTTAATATCACAACTCTATTATATCTCTTCTTTTCTTCCAAAAATTCAAATCCAAAACTCTCTCTCTTCAATTAAACTCATACTTCTCTCTTCAATAACTTTTCTCCCACCATTAACTTTTAACCAAAACAATTAAATATATATACATATATATATATATATATACACACACATATATAGGTACATATATGCATATATAGATATGTATATATGTATGCATATATAGATATGTATACATATGTATACATATGTATATATATGTATCTTTTTGTTCATAAGGTTTGAGATTAGTGTCTATTTGATCCTTGAGATTTCAAAAGCTACATTTTAGTCCTTGAGATTTGGAAAATAGTTCTAAATGATCCCTATATTAAACTTGACCGTTAATTGACTAACAAAAATCTGAAGTAGCACGTTGAGGTGACAAATTTTAATCGAGGTGTAACTATTTTACTAATTTTATATTATAGGTTATATTACATAGCTTTAAAATGAATTTTTAAAAGCTTTTTGATTCCTTCTCTCCCGTCCCTCATCTTATTTTCAACACCTACCACCATCTTCTCAGGTGACTCATTTTGTGATTATAGAAAATATAAGTATTTTGTGTACCTCTCAAGTACAAAAGCTAATATGCATAAAATTGTAAAATATATGTGAAAATTAAGGAAATATGTGTAATTGAATAGCAAAAAGTTAAGTTAACCAAAGTAGGTAGTAGAAAGTTAGAGTTGTTTGTATTCCAAAAGCTTTGTCTGCACTTTCTTCTCTTTAGTGTTATCACATTTTACATTTAAACAAAAGTTTTTTTTTTTTATTTTCTAAAGAAAAAAAATATAATCTACCGTTTTTTCGTTGCTCGATTTTTGTTTCTCTCTCACCATTTTTTTCATCTTTCTATTTTACTGGTTCGTCTTCCTTTCACACGCCCGGCCCTCTACCTTAGTGCATTTTCCCCTTCTTCTTTGCTCTGCATTTTTTCTGTTTTAACAGTTTTTCCCCAGAAATTGCCGTTGCGTCTGATGAGTAACAAAATTAAAGGTTGAGAAGTTAGAGGGAGAAGAAAGAGGAAAAGAAGAATAATTTGCAGTTGTGTCTGTGTCTGATGATGAAGAGATATAACAGCCAAGGAAAAATAAATGAGCTTGACTGCTCAAATTATGACACATAAAACCTTTAAAGTTTTTTCCTAAAATGATTTTAAAAGTGATTATTTTGACAAAAAGGTTTATTTTAAATGTTGTTTTTCAAATAATTGAAGCATGCATGAATGCAAATTTCGAATAAACTTAATTTTCTCTCTCTTAACCTCGAAATGAATTCTTTCCAAAATTTCATCTTCTAGTCTCACCATTTTGACCTAAATGAGACGACTATCTTTAAATGTTTCGAATTTAAAATTTAGCCAAAATTTCATCTTCTTCCTCACCTCTCCCAAGCAATTTTCCAACAAGGTTCTCATTATTTTATTCCAAATTTATGGGAATACAAATTTATCAATTCATTTGGAATTTTGTAATAAGATACGGGAGGATCTTGGGATTGAGTGCATGGTTAAATATTGAACGTGAAAAAAGATTTGAGTGTAGTGGATAATCTTAAACCCAAAAAAAGATTTGATAGACATTGGTTTAATCATGTACTCGAAAAAAGATTTGTAGTGGTTTGATCTTGAACTTGTTAAAAAAGATTAAAATATATTGGAAACTAAACATGTTAAAAGATCGACTGTGATTTGACTTTTGAACCTTTTAAAAGAATGAAAAGTTAGTTTGGTTCTCACCCTTAAAGAAAATCCTTATTGTAAAAATTAGTTTGTATACTATCCTACCATTTATGCCAACAAAAGATCCCTTGTTTTTTTTCTTTTTATCATGGAGGGCCTAAAAAATATATATTAGAGCTTTCAACATTATTAGCCTAATTAAATAGGCAAAATTACAAGAATGTCTCAAATACACCATTTCTTTTCATAAATGACCAAATGAATTATAATATTATATAAAAATCAAGCTCAAAAGTTTACGACACCCCTGCTGGAGTCTCTTTATAAGAAAATAAAATGTTTTTCTTAAAAAAAAAAAACTCATTTTTATTTGAACTTTTTTGATGAAATTAATTTAAAATATATTTTAAAATCAATTTTTAGTTGTTGTCAAACACCTTAATTTTTTCTAAAATGATTTATTTTTAAAATTAAACATTTGAGAATGTATTCTAAACACGCCCTTACCTTTACAACCATTTAAAAAATAAAAAGTTACAATATGAATATAATGTGCATTAAAGTGATTATTTCGAAAATTGTTTATTTTTCTCACTCCTTAGTTATCCCATTTTTTTTTCTCTCGCCTACGATACCATCTCCATCTTCTCTACATTTTTTTAGTTTCTAATATATATGAGTTTATTTTAAATAATAGTTTATGTTATATAATATGAAGTATATACTTGCAAAATAACTAAAATATACACATGAATATATAAAAAAAATATATATATACATAAATAGAAACGAGATTAAAATTAAAATATGGAGTACATATTAATTCTTGTTCTAATTGCATTTGAAATAAACTTCATAATATTTTATATAAATTTTGTATACACATGAAAATTGAAATATAAATGAAAACAAAGATTTGTAATTATAATTTTGCACTAAATGTAGTTTGCAAAATTAGGGATTCTAAATTTAAGTCAAAATATAAAATCTATAAAAAAAACACAAAGTGTATACTTGCAAAATAACTAAATATACATCTCAATTTTAGTGTGTATGTCTGTGGCCGTGTTTTGAAATAAATCTCGTATACAAAAAAAAAAAAAAAGACGAAACATAGATAAAAATGAATATTTGTAGAAAATATTTACAAATATAGCAAAATTTTATGTGTATGTATGTGTGTGCGTTTTAAATAAATCTTGTATATATACAAAAAAAACCAAAACATAGATAAAGATGAATATTTGTGAGGGAAATGTTTTTTAAAAGACAAAACAACTAAAAATATTTACAAATATAACAAACTTTCATAGTGTATCAGTGATATGCAGTGACATCGATGTGTCTAATGTGAATATTTTGGTTTATTTTGTTATATTTGAAAAAACGCCATATTTGTGAGCAATAATTATGCATTAAATACAACCACCAAAATTAAGGATTTTAAATTTTAGGTCAAAATCAGAAATATGTAAAAAGGGCGAAATCTAAGAGAGAATGTATTGTAAAATATAGATAAATTCGGAGATATGACAAAATTTAGGGAGTGGTTAGAAAAATATCAAAATTGGTGAGGAATAAAAGAAATAGCAAATCTATGAATAATTGTTTCATCAATTTTCTAAAATGTCGTTATTATCCTTCTAACAGATTAGTTACATTCTTATGGTATGGAGTATTTTACCGTCTAGTTTTAAATACCATGTATTTTATCCGGATAGAATATTTGAAATGATTTAGATTTAGTTAGATATATTAGTTTTTAAAATTAATATCTAATTAGATTTATTTGATTTCAGAATATAATACAATAAAATCTCTAAGATTATATGTGTTAGACAAAATAATCGTAATGTTTGAGACAAAATCGACAATCCAGCTGTATTTATCTAATTTGATTGAATTTATTATCCATCAATCTATATCTAAATAATGATAAATATATTTTATTAATTATTTATTATATATTGAAAATCTAGTATTTAAACAAAATAATTTTAAAATTTTGTTTTCCATGAAATACGTGGTATATCACTGAAAATTGTTAAACAAAATAATATAAGAGATTTGTTAAGTGATCTGTAATTTTTGAGACAAAATCCGCAATCCAACTGTATTTATCTATTTTTATTGAACTTATTATCCATCAATTTATATCTAATAATGATCTAATAATGATAAACATATGTTATTAATTAATTATTTTATTTGAAACGCCCTGAATTCCCAAACCGAACCGGACCGTTACTTAATTAAAACCAGTAAAATCAATTTTTAAAGACGAAGGTAAAACAAAACAAATACTTTTATTTAATCAAAATAATCATTTAAAAAGGTCATTAAAACAAATACTTAACCATAATAATAAAAAGAAAAGTACCTAAACAGGATCCCTAAAACAGTTTTCTAAATCAAATAAGTACGACAATAAAGTAAAACAGATAAACAGTAAAGGCGCGAAAAATTAAACAATAAGCGGAAGCAAAAAGGTCTAAAGGTCCACCACTCCGGTATGGTCACTGGTTCTTCTTGTTCCTCGTCGATCCCTTCTTACCTTTGCCTGAAACACAACACAAAAAGGATGAGTATAAAAATATACCCAGTAAGGAACCCACTACTGATTTCACTAGGTGACCATTAACTCTCTCTAATAACTTGTACTTTACGACACACAACCAATTTGTTTGTATGAACAGTCACGTCGAAACAATACGTCACACAGGTTTGTTAACCAACCCTGTCAGAACAATACGCCACACATGCTTGTTAACTGACCCTGTCAGAACAATACGTCATACAGGTTTGTTAACTGACCCTCGTGACAATACGTAACACAGACTTGTACAGACTTGTCACACTGTCCCACCCCAAAGTACATAAAGTTATTAGGTAAAGTTAACAGACACCATATCCAAACAACCAATTCAATAAACATAGTGATCACATCAATAGTTTAATCCTCATGCAGCAGATAACACAATTCAATAGAACGACAGATCATGCATAATCCACACAAAACATATACAAGAACACGAAGTTAACGCCACAAAGTAGGCAAATCAACCACTTTCCACACCTTATTTTCCCAAAGGCATGGAGTCAGTAGAAGTATCCCTTACCTCAAATTACAGGAATTCCCTTAGCTTGAGTAACCTTCAATCGACTCTAAACACACAAAACTTTTAATTAATAATTTCTTCCCATAAAGAATTATTAATTAATTGTAACCCGCTTCCAAACTCACCAATCAAGACGAAAACCAAATCGACTCCTAGAGAAAATTTTCGAGTTAATTGCTCTAGAAACACTCCAAATTGAACCTTCAATTTGATCCTTCAATCAACAAAAGAAACACCCAATTATTCTAAGAAAATGCCTCAAATAAATCTTTATTGGGTACTCTAAAACCCAAATTAAATTCTTCCTAAACCATACCAAACACACTCACAAACAGCAATGGCGGTGATGACAGAAGGCGACGTGGCACAGGAAGGCAGCTCGGCTCGGCTCACGGCTCGACTCGACTTGCAGACCTGGGCGTGCGAATGGGATGTCGGCTTGGCGAGGACTACGATCAATGGCTTGCGATGACGGGGCGGCACACGCGACTGACGAAGGGGTGGCGCGGCAAAGCTTCTCGGCTTGACGTCGCTTCGCAGCTTGGTGCTCTACAACCGACGGCTTAACTCGCGGCGAGGAGATGACCCAGCTTCAATGCGGATGGCGACGCGTCGCTGGACGCATCGCTTCACAAGGCGGAGGCGCAACTTGGCGAAGCTACGATGTTTAGGTGATGCAGCTGACGACGAGAGGTGGGGCGCGGCTTGCTCGGCAACGACGTGGCTTCTCCGACGTGGCTGCAGCGACGATGGAGAAAAGAGAAGGGATGGGCGGCTAGGGTTTCAAAAAAGAAAAAGAATGGAGAAGGTGGAGAAGTACGCGACTCGAGACACTTAAATAAATAAATAAATAAATAAATAAATAAATAAATAATAATAATAATAATAATAATAATAATAATAATAATAATAATAATAATAATAATATTATCATTATTATTTATTTTTCCTTTTTCCCAAATCTCCTCATCCTTTTCTCTTCCCTCATTAAAAATTACTTTCCTCTCTTCTCAATTAAATCTTCTTTTCTCTTTCTTCCAATAAACTCAACACTCTCCCTCTCCATCACAAATAAAAATCAAAATCCATAACAAATAATAACTCCAACAATTAACCAAATTAAAACCAAAATAAACATCCCAATTTAAAATAAATAAACAATTAACAAGATAATTGCTAAATAAAATCACGAATTACCTTAAAATTTGGGATGTTACATTATTATATATTGAAAATCTAATATTTAAACAGAATACTTTTAAAATTTCATTTCTCGAGAAAAATGGGTATTTTACTACAAATTGTTAAACAAAATAATATAAGGGATCTGTTAAGTGATCCGTAATTTTTGAGACAATTCGCAATCCAACAGTATTTATCTATTCTATTGAATTTATTATCCATCAATTTATATCTAAATAATGATAAATATATTTGATTAATTATTTGTTTTATTATCTATTGAAAATCTAGTATTTAAACAGAATAATTTTAAAATTTTGTTTTCCGTGAAATAACTGTAAATTTTTAAAGATAATAATATAAGGGATCTGTTAAGTGATCTGTAATTTTTTAGACAAAATCCGTAATCCAACTATATTTATCTATTTTTATTGAATTTATTATCCATCAATCTATATCTAAATAATAAAAAATATATTTTATTATATATTGAAAATCTAGTATTTAAACAGAATAATTTTAAAATTTCGTTTTTCGTGAAAAACGAGTATTTTACTATAAATTGTTAAGAAAATAATATAAGGAACCTGCTAAGTGATCCGTAATTTTTGAGACAATCCACAATCTAACTGTATTTATCTATTTTATTGAACTTATTATCCATCAATTTATATCTAAATAATGATAAATATATTTTATTAATAATTTGTTTTATTATATATTGAAAATCTAGTATTTAAATAGAATAATTTTAAAATTTTGTTTTCCTTGAAATACGGGGTATTTCACTGCAAATTGTTAAACATAATAATATAAGGGATCTGTTAAGTGATCCATAATTTTTTAGACAAAATCCGCAATTTAGCTATATTTATCTATTTTTATTGAATGTATTATCCATCAATCTATATCTAATTAATGGTAAATATATTTTATTAATTACTTGTTTCATTATATATTCAAAATATATAATAAATTAAAATAATTTTAAAATTTTGTTTGGAATTATCTAGGATTAGTTAGAATATATCAAGTTTATTAAATTTCTTGTTCACGTTTATTAAAAACGTTGAGGTAGAGAAAGCTTTCCTGAAGATGCGTCGGTTGTGTTCGAGAACTTTTCTGTATTAAGTTTGAAGAAGTTGGTCTTTTCCAGAGATGCGTCGGGAAATACTTCGAGGTTCAAGCGAGGTTGTTTAGCTTCGAGAAAGAGGAAGAAGACGATGAAGAGAGCGAGGTTGTTTGGCTTCGAGGAAAAGGAAGAAGACGATGAAGAGAGGAAACTCACCAAAGCGATTAAGCTTTTAAGGGAAGGTTTAGGGATTGATTACTTGTGATTAGATTGTCTGTCTGTTGAAAACGTGTGAAACAATGACGGGTTATTTTAAATTTTGGAGGGATTGTATATTTTAGATTTAATGGTTATTGGTAGTAGGGGAAGTTTAGACCTTTTTGTTTCTTTTATTTATTTAATTTTCACGTTTTTGCCATTTTTGCAATTTTTAAATTTTTTTGTAATTTGTCCAAAGTAAACCTTGAAACTTGCTATTTATCTAGTCGACCCTAAAATATATTCAAGATTTAATTGTTTGGATGTCCTTAACTGTGGAATCAGTTTTAAAGTTTCATAGTATTTTAACTTAAATTATCTATGATATAGCCATCTTTTACCACACGTCAGTTGATTTAGTTGAAATGTTGAGGTCGGAGCCAAAAAAAAAAAAAAAAGATAATTCATGAATCAACCCCAATATTAGTCCAATAGTCCAAATAACATTCCAAAATCAATCTAAGCATGAATACAATATCAAATCAAAATTCATATTTTAACACTACTGCAGAAAATAGTTTACTTGACAGTGAAAAACTGTCGAGTAAGGGATTACTTGACGGTTTTAAATCCGTCAAGTAATCCAGTGTCAAGAATAAGCATTTTTTTCTTGACAGTGAAAAACTGTAAAGAATAAGAGTTTACTTGACAGTTTTTCACTGTCAAGTAATCCAGTGTCAAGAATAAGGAAAAGTTTATTTTGACGATTTTCTACTGTCAAGAATTCATTATTCTTGACGGTTTATCATTGTCAATTTATACACTATACTTGACAGTGTTTCACTGTCAAGTTAATTTTATAATTTTTTTTAAAAATTTAATATTTATTGTACCCTGTATTGGCACCTGTTTTGCCCATGTTTTGCACTTGTATACATTCATTGCATTTTACATATTCAACGCTTGAATCAAATTGAGAAAGTAAACCACATAACTAAACTTTAAATTTCGGATATGAGTACTCGACTACATATAGGAGCAAATGTAATATTCTACTTAACATCAAATATACTCTACATTAAACTTCAAACTTCAAAATATGCATGTCAAAAGCGTGAAAGAAATTGACAAAGAAACCTAATCTTAACTAACCCCCCCACCCCCACCCTACCCCCTACACAAAGTCAGTTTTATTTTGTGAGAACCAACTGGAGGGGTGCCTTCTTCATATGAATGAACTACAACAACAACATTGACCTCTCCTTCCTGTCAATAGAAACCAAATGATAAGAGGAAATCGATCTAAATCCAAGGGCATCAACTAGAAACTACTAACAACATTGTTTGATTAAGAGTTCGTGTAATGTTCACAAGATAGGATAGGATATAACTTCATGTACACATAGAGAAAAATGAAGACTTGAGTTCAGGATTCAGCATAATCATATCTATATAGATTTGATCATTCCTATCAAACTAAGGAAATTTCTCCAAAAAAAAAAAAAAAAAACAAACAAACTATATAGATTTAATCATTCTTATCATACTCGTCAGGTGTACCTTGCAACCAGTAGCTAAAAAAAAAAAGCAAACTACTCCATATGATGTACGATGTAAAATAGAAAACCAAAATCAATAAATAAAGAATGTCAACATTCTATAGTAGTATATGCTACAGAGTCAGCTAAATAAAAATCCCCCATCTCCCACTATTTTTTTCCAACAATCAGACATAAAAAATATTTAAATCCATATGATGTACGATGAAAGAGAATCAAATAGATTTAACCATGGAAGAAAATCTTACTAGGACTTAGGCAGGGGTAATGGTGATTAAGTCAAATTAGATTTGCCCTCTTAATAGTGCACTGCCCTACAAAAAACAAATATCAAACAATGATTAAGAAGTATAATGAAACATCAAATTGGCTTTCACACTGCCCTTCAAATTGAAAATAGTTCCCAATATGTCATTTTCCTTGTGATGCAACTATAAGATACATAAAAGGAAGAGGAAAAAGGTGCCAAGCATTAGAACATAAAAATGGTCATTTTTAAAACTTTCCACATTGATAGCATCGAAATAAATAGTCGTCCCATCTTAAAACCACAAAATAAATAAGCTAAGACAAGTATAATGTAAAACAAATTATGTAAAAAGATACAAATAGTATCAAAATAATTCGTGGAAGGCCAAAAGCATTAAGTTTACAGTCATGTCAACATCACCTCATGCCCAAGCTTGACACCCAATTCTTGAGATACCCGAGCAGCAATGCTCGTAACAGCAACTCGACGTGGTTGTGTGCATCCAACCTTAAAGAAGATATCATGAAAATGAATTTTACAACTCAGGAAAACAGAAACATTTTAACAAATTATTCAATTTATAACTAATTACAAGCAAATCCAACATTTTGTTTACTCACTACAGTTTGTAACCAACTCCTAAATCAAAACTAGAAGAGGAATTAGAAATCTAGAATCTCTAATATAAAGCTTTCTTTATTTTGTTGTCTAAATTATAATCCCTTTTAACAACCATTTAGAATTTTTATTTTTAGCTTTTGCAAAATGTATTTGTTTTCTAACAACTTATTTACCATGGTTTTCATCTTCTCCAATAAA
>JBBPDJ010025647.1:0-20110 GCA_037974625.1 Cucumis cinereus | reverse complement strand
CACAGCTGAACTCTTCTCACTGTAGATATATTTTTGTGTCCACGGATATAGACCAATAACAGCAAGTTAGTCCTTCAAGAGTGTTCGTAACCTCAGTTAGGTCAAATTATCGTTTTACCCCTGTGTTACTTCTTAATCCTTAAATAACAGTGCTTCTCTAATGAACAACCTGGTTATGGTCTAGCGAAAAAGCAGAAATTCCTCTCGTGCCATAGAGAGGGTAGGAACCTTTGTTCAAGTCCTGGAGACACCAATTAAGAAAACACCCATCTACTTACCCTAAAGTCGGAAAGGAGTGAATTCCATCTTGTGTGATTATGTTTCTAGCTTTCCACTCGATTTTGTCCCTAAAATGGTTACCTTATTGAGTCGACAAACTGACCACTCTCACCCATACAAATCAAAGGACAATTTCTCGTGAACAGGAGTTCATAATACATTAAGGATTAAGACTAAGTTGCCTAGGTTATTCTATTTGAAATAGAAACCTAACTAGTCAATGAGGTTACATCTAGTTGTTACTATTTCGTGGTCCAATCTTATGCAAACTCATTGCATAGAATACCCCCACAAGTGCGTCACCTACACGAACATGTCGGATTATTGTGTTTGTATCAAATACAAAGTGAGTCGTATCCATAGTGTTTTCATGATAAGGTACCCAACCTTATCCTTATATTATAGACCCTTTAAGTTGTATCTCGAACATTGATCCTTGTATGTCTCCACATACAGTTCAAGACTCATAAAACAGCTTAGGATGTTAGTTTATTGGATTTGGGTTAATTAGACAAAAATAATCAATAACTATTTATTGAAATTGAAATAATAACTCTTTATTAATAAACGGTCAACGGATTACATTTACTATCTACGAGTTTTAGGATATAAAATCCAACATATTGAGCATGTTAGGATCTTGAAAAGAGAAAAGAAAGATTAATGGTTTATAGGTGTCATGTGATTTGGCAGCTTATAATGGGATTTAGAAGTTTTTGAAATGTGATCACTATAGGTTTTTGAAATGATATTATAAACCAAATGATTATACCAAATGATTCAATTGACAATCTTAAGGCTAGATAGTGGTTGTGGGGTATATGAAAAATAAGTCATTGAATATTTTGATGTTGTTCTCATATAACTAAAATAGTCACTACAAAGCTTTGATAGCATTTGTAGCAATATGTGGTCTTCTAATACATCAAATGGATGTAAAGATGATATTTATGAATGGTAACTTGGAAGAGAAAATACATATAACACACCATTGGTCAAAAAAAACAAGATATGAAAACTCACAAAATCTCTCTATGATCTTAAAATTAACAACACTCTAGTAAACAAAATGTTTTAAAAGTGAGTTGTTCTTATATATGTGTTTACTAAAAGTTGTTTTGGAGTTGATTGTGTGATTATTTGTTTCTATGTTGATAATATACTGATCTTTGATACAAACATAGATGTAAGTAATGATACTAAGTTATTTATGTCCTCACAATTTGAAGTGAAAGATTTATATGAGGCCAATGTGATGCTTAGTATTACTGTAAATTGATTTTCCTTATGTCAATCGCACATTGAAAACTGTTAAAGAGATTTGATAGTTTGGTGACGCTCTTGTAAGAACACCTTATGATACTGGTTCAAGTCTTAAGAAAAATAAAGGAGATTGTGTTTCTCAATCCAAATATGCAAAGAGTATAGGAAGTATTATGTTTTTGATGAACTATCTAGACCTATTATTGCATATGTTGTGAAAAGATCGAGTATGTATACACATATTTTCTCTGTCATTTATTAAGATATCGTAAGGATACCATAGATTATTGCTTACATTTTAATACTTTTTGACATATTAGAAGGGTAGTGTATGCAAATTGGATAGAATGGTGAACTAAGCTTACTATTGGATGTGTGTCCTTCTTGGTTTCAGAAGCTACTTCATGGATGTGTGAATTTATTACTCTAGAATTACCAAGGCATCAACATGAGTGACTTAGAAGCCTACTGAGAGATGTAACATTGTAGGGGGACTTTTGTACCAGTGTATCTTTATTGTGACTCACAAGCTACCATATGGAATATGTGAGGTCTGAGAGAAATGTAGCAGATCCTCTCACCAAATACCTAACAAGGAGAGTAATTCTAAAATTTTCAATAAGTATGAAACTCAAATCTTTATGGTAGTCCATAGTCCTTTATCTAGGTGGTCTATTGCAATAGACTTGATGGTTCATAACCCTTTATTTTGGTGGTCCTAGTACTGACTTGATGGAGAACTAAAACCCTTAAAATTCCATAGCCCTTTCTTTGAGTGGTGTATAGACTTTATAGATAATTGTAAAATCTTCATAGCTCAGTTTTTTAGTGATTTGTCTCTAACATGGACTAGATGTAAAGTCTTCATAGCTGAGTGTTTGAGTGGTTTATTGCAATAGACTTGATGAAGGAATAAATGTGAATATGAAGGTGTGACCACCCTTCTATAAAAGAGTTTAAAGGTCTTTTTCTAGAGCTTTTACAGTGACCCAAGGTTAATGTGTATGGTCTTAAATAGCACGTGGCTTACAATTGTATCGCTAAGTCTAGAAAACACATGGATTGAAACGTGTTGTGGAGATCTCAATCCTAACTATTGAAAGTTCAAAACATAGCTTACTTTCTTTAATTAGATTGTTGCCTTACGTCACTATGCTTTAATTCAAATCGAAATATATTTATGTTTAAGCTTAAACTTCTATCTTTGCTCAAAGAAATTGTTTTATTAATATTTTCGTTAAAATGTCAGTCATTTGTGGGAGATTATTGGGAATGACTTGACATTAGAATGATTTCTTCTTGAATTGTTGTGACCGGTGTAACGTTACAAATCTAAAAAATGTTTTGATGGCTACAAATCTTATAAATCTCAGTGGTCATGAATATAATATTTTAAAATCACTTGAATGTTACAGATCTAAAATTAGTTATAGATCTTTATTTGAGTTTACTTATAAATTGCGGAAAAGAATTTTGATTTTAAATTTTTTTAAAAAAGATATATTTTATTTTCTCTGTTTTCCATATTTTTTTTATTTTCTTTGAGCAAAAGGTTTTTCTTTGATTCTAACTCTTTTCCGATGAGTGCTCGTTTGTTAAGAGCGTTGTGTTAATCTTGGAGAGCAACTGATGCGAGACGATTAGCATGGGGTACATGTCACAATTGCTTTCAAGATAGTGATCATTCCATGACACAACAATCGGTATGCTCGACATTTTATTTCTATTAGAAAGGAATCGAATCAGGAAATTTGTCAAGCCAGTGATCGCCATGATTCAATTGGTTTAGTTCTTACAAAGCTGTGACTTGTATATTACATTACTAAAATTAGCTCAAATTTTTTTTCAGTATGTTATATACTTGTCATATATGAATCAAGTGGGAGAATGTTATAAATTTTGAGTTCTAATATTGATTCATATAATTTAAGTATTTGATAATTTTTATTGTTGTACACATGATGATGACTAGCGTAGCATTGAAGAGACAACTATCAGATGTATATCCCTCTGTTTCATACCGTGAATTTATAAGTTTAAGTGGTATTTTGTACTGTTGGAAAGACATGGATTGTTATTCATGTAGTGGAGAAGTTGGTAGTTACTCGGAATGTGGTTAGTTACCCAAGATCACAGATAGATATACATGTAGTGAATGTTTAATTCATTGAATTAAACAAATCCTTATATTATCAAACAGTGAATTGAAGAATGTACAATATTGGGATTGAATAACATCTATCTAAATAATTTCAAGTATTCATCGTCGAATCATCAAGTAAGTGTTCATTTCTTTACGATGTATATTTTATTTTATTTTATTATCCTATTAGAATCTATCGGTGATAATCATTTTTACATTTAAGTTTAATTTATGCCAACACATTTAGCCTTTTATATTACCACTGAGTATGATTTTCTGACAAAAAGTTTAAATATGCTTTGAAAATTAAAGTTTAGATTAAATTCAAATAATTATCTTTTTAGTCTATTAGTCTAATTCACAACTAATATTTAAAATTGTCTTATTCGTATCTAGATTTTGGCTACATTTTTTTTTTTTTTTACTTTTAACCTTTTCATTCGTTCTCCTTCACCGATGAATTTCATTCCTAGTGTTATACATATCTAAATAGAGATCTTCGTATCCATTCTCTCTCATTAATCAATTACTTTCGTTAAATCGTTTAATTTTGGTTTGTTTTCAAATATAACAAAACAAACCAAAATATTTACAAATATAACAAAATATCACTAATAGATGTTAATAGACATTGATAGACTACTATCATCTATCACTAATTGATGTTTATTAGTGACATCACTGATAAACTATAAAATTTTGTTAGATTTGTAAATTTTTTCAACAGTTTTTACAACCACAATAATTTTTCTTTAATTTTATTGATCTTTTTTCATTTTATTAGGTATACTTCCTAAGAATAAGGAAGAATATTATCTTATTTATTTTGTTTCTGCTGTAATATTATCGTTTATTTTGTTATTTGGTGAATCATTTAATTTTTTTAATTTTGTTTTTCATTTTATTTCGATACACCAGTAATATATATATATATATATATGGTTTATTTATTAGCATGTTTACAAATATATTGGAAAATATAAATATATATCGTGTATATTATTTGGTATTTATTGAACAATATATATTTGATTTTCTAAACATAAACCAAGGTATATTTGATTAGTGCATAACAAGAAAATTTATACAATATAACATCTAACATAACGAATTATATATTCAATATATTACAATATATTCAACGTATGTTTTTTGTGTATGTTGTATATATATTTGACTTATCTATTACTATGTTTTTGTTTCCTTTTTAAATAAAAAAGAAAGGTCACTTAACATTTTGCCTAAATAAAATTTCAATCCGTTATAAATAGTAAATTAATAAATTATGAAAAATTATTGTAAATAAAAAAACTCTGAAAAATATTTACAAAATATAACAAAATTTTAGATTCTATGAAGGATAGAAACTAATAAATATTCATAGACATTGATATAAATCCATTAATGTTCATATTTGTCTATCCTCATTGATAAGACCTAAAATTTTTTATATTTTGTAAATATATATTTTGGTTGGTGATTATGTTATATTTAAAAATGCTCATTGTCAACCATATATTTAAAAGATATATTTAAAAAATAATATGGTCGTAGTTTAAGAATTAAAATGACGGAACACAGCAGATTTTGCTGCTCCATTAAAAACAATTTAAAGAATTATTCTTTAATTATTAGAATAAACTATAAGTATAATATGAAATCAAATTATTAAATTAATTTTATTGTGTTTGAAAAGTTCTATTGTACAACCAAAGTAAAAAGTATCATAACAATCTACAGAATTATAATTAGAGAATTTTAGATTCAAAATTTAAAAACAACTTTAAAAATTATTCCAAATGAAATAGTTCCTTTTTTAAAAAATGATGGGGAGATATATATATATATATATATATATATACATACTAATTTACATTAAAAACGACAAAATGTAACTTAAATTTCATTTAGAATGCGACATGAGATAAATTAATGTAATTTAATTAAACCTATGAAGATTAAATGAATGGAATGTGAAAAGTTATAATAAATAAATTATCAATTAACTTTTATCTAATTATATTTAATTATAGCATATAACAACTTTGGTAATTTTTTTCAATTTCATCAGCTATATATTTTATTTATTACATTCATTTTCATGAAAAATCTTGAAGGTTTATTTTTAGAAAATTATATAATTAAACATATGATACAGATAATTAATAAACTAATTAAAACTTTAATGACATTGTATATTATAGAAAAATATTTAACTAAAAAATACAAATACTAGATATTATGTTTCTATTATTATAAAAACAATTCATAAAATTATTTATATATAAACAAACTATTATTTGGCTATAAACCAAATTAACTCTAGATATCCATAGATTTAAAATTTTAACATATTTATGTTAATAATAATGATGATTTTTAATATCATACTTTTAGATTTAAACTATATGCATTGATAATATAAATAAGTTTATCAATTATATAACATGCAATAATTTATAAGAAATAAAAATATAGTCTCTTATTATAATTGAAAATAAAGTTAAATATATCACGTAATTAAAAAATTGTACATTATCATAAAAATATTAATTTTACTTGAAAGTTAAATAATAAAATATTTCTATAGAATAAAATTAATAATTTAAAATTCAAAGATTTTTCTCCATAAATTTGATACGTATTTTTAAAAGACTACAGCTTTTAATTATTAAATTAATTAATACTTATTAGTAATTTAGTTAAATTAAAATTTGCTATTTTTTACAAAGGTACTGTAGTTAATTTAAATTACAGTAGCATGAGCCATAACATAATAACAACTTAATAATAATATTTCATAAGATATAAAATGAAATGTAACAAATTTTGAAAATAAATATATTGAATAATATTGAATTCAAATTAATATAAAATATATTTATTTTGACTTCTTAAAAATTAAATACACGAACATTTGCACGTAGCAAAACACTTGTATATCTAAAAGCATTAAAATATCACAACGTAAAAAAAAAAAAAAAAAGTAAGATAAGTATTAAAAAAAACATAATTTTATATCAAATTTGTTAAATATACCTTTTCAAATGAACTATTTTCTTTCTTGGTATAAGGAAATCTTTGTAAATATATCTAGTTTTTCTTATTTAAAAAACATGCATATACTAATCTAAATTATAAAAAAAATCATTTTGCAAAAAAATATTTTCATCCAACTGTTATAAATATATATATTTTTTGCAATTTTATTTTTAATGAAATTGTATTAATAAAAGAAAAAATATTTTTCATTTATTTGTTTATTTAAGAAAAATTGTAATTGATATGGTTCCGTAAATTTAAATTTGGCATATAAATAGAACAATTAAAATGTCCATATATATATCATATACCAAACCATTATCTTGCAGAGAGGTTTACCTTTGTAAAGGTGGGTTTTGGCATTTATATACGTAGCTTGCAACAATGTTTGTGTTTGTCAAGGGAGGAGATGGTATCGATGACGAAGACAAGGTCGAAGAGGAAACGGGTGAGTTTCAAAGGAGGGAGACGATGTCATAAACAATGGGGGATGGCAATGGGTGGCGACAATGGGCTCCCAAAGGTGATTAGAGGCCAAGGCAATGGACCAAGACTTGCACACACAAGAGGCCATGGCTAGGGTTTTGGGGTCCAGAAATCCACCAATGAGAAGCAACACCTCCCATGATGGCCAAAAACAAAGAGATTCATTCGCCATGAAGAAGGGGAAAAAAAAAGGAGGATAAAAACTCTAGAAATTATGGAAGGAAATTGCTTAAAACGTAATGATGATTTTACATCATTAAATATAGAAGAGAAGATTTAAAATATTTCAAATATGCACTGAACATTTTTTTTTAGTGTCGGTCAAAGAAACCACAACGAAGCAACCCTTATTTAATAAAATTTTCTTTGTGTATGTATTTTTCAAGAAGGGATTAATGAAATTTTTTTCACTATAATTAATGTACGAAATAATTTTCTATACTATTTCTATCCATTGCTTACCATAAAAGAAAGTATTTAATATTTATATGTGAGAATCATAGAAAATATATATATATATATATATATATATATATTAAAAAATGACGTATGTAAAAATACTAAACGAAAGAAGTATATATAAACCAAAAGATCACGAAGAACTATTTTAGACAATAATCGAGTAAACAATGGACTGTCCACATTTTTTTTTAGTCCACTTTAATAGTAGAACATATAAAATTTAAAAATATTTTTTTCAACAAAAAAGGAGTTTTTATGTAGCAAATAATTGTTGGACTCTTGAACTAGGCTTAAAAATTGGGTGGAAGTATTTTTTTTTTTGTTCAATTTTAACTTTAGAATTTCTTAAATTTTGACCATTGATTTTAAATTTTGATAATTGTATCTATTTAATTCATAAATTTTATAAAATTTCATTTATGTTTTTTAATTTTAACAAAAATTTTGGAATTTTTTTTTACTTGAATGTTGGGTGTATTTATGATGGTGGTGTTGTCTGTTTAGTATTTAGCCACGTCAATTATTAAATAATGATTGTTGACACCTCTAGCTAGGAAAGGGTAGATATAGAAATTACTAAGAGAATTATATAAAAAATCAAAAAATAAAGAAAAATATGGGATATGAAGACATTTAATTGGTGAGTTGAGGTAGAAGGAAAGCAACAAGAAAAATGTATAATTACTTCTCATTTGTGATTAGCATATTCTTGTTTAGCCTCGAGAAGATAGAGAATAAGAATAAGAGTGTTATTGAAATAAGTAAAGCATCCATAATTTTCATGAAAATAAGACATTCTTTTGTCCTTTGTATGCCTATATAAGTAGAGAGAAATTATCAGGAGGGATGTAATTGGGTTGGGTTGGGTTGGTTTCTCTTCAAAATTGATCCGACCTGAAACTATGCTGCAAAATCCAACACGACCCGATCAAAATTTGAGCCAGTTCGAATCAAGTTGGGTCGGGTCGGGTCGCTTTTGAAGTTCCATTACGCCATTGTTCATTATTCCGCCAGTAATAGACGATCATCCAAAAAATACTATGATTCGACAGACGGTTTGAATAATTTTACCCAACAATTAAACACACAATTTTAAAAATACCCATCATACTCTGAATCATCATAGATAGAAATTTACACTAACACTTCTCTTAATGAACAAATAATAATAGTAGAATAAAGTTAAATAATGGACACCCAGTACAAGAAAAATGAAATTGGAAGAATTTTTTCTTTGCAAAACCTCAAATGCGACAATTCCAATTATGAGAAAAATTAGCATCCAAAATAAACATGTGATTTCTATAGTTTTTGTTTCCTTCAGCTCTAATAGAAGTAAAGCTTTGGGACTCATTTGAAATGAAAACAGAATTTACAAGATGGAAAAAACCCTAGAAAATTATATCCTAACAGAAAAGAAAAGAGGGTCTCCCTATATATAAGGAATCCAGAATCAGAAAATAAACTCAATCTATAAAAGATGTCTCCCTATATAAGGAATATAATTTGTTATTCCCTATTGATGTGTATGATTGAACTTTGCGAAACTCTCTTCTTCCACCCTTTTTTATTTATTTATTTATTTATTTATTTATTTTGTTGGGTGAGAGAAAGGAGCAGTTTGTAACTCTAAGAGAAGTGAAATGAGAAAAAATATTCAAATTAATCTCAACCACAAGTGGGGACTTAGATGGAGAACAAACGGCTTCGACGACAAAACGGCTTCGACGACAAAGAACGGCGAGAGCTTCAAGGAGAACGAACGACAAGGACTGAAACCAAACGTCGAGCAAAGAAGAAGATGCCAAAAACCAAACCGAGCGAGCAAAGAAGAATGACGCAAAGAAGAAGAAATGCTCTTTCTTGAACAGTGTGAGCAAAAAAAAGGCTTTTAAATTTATCTAACCTAACATCAAAAACCGAACCGAGCCGAACCAGTCCAGTTCAATATTATAATACTTACAACCCAAGAGACTGGTTTACAAATCAAACCGAATCGAATCGGTCTGGTTCGGTCCAACGGTTCGGTTCGGTTTGTTGCACCCTTAATTATCAGGAGACTAGTTTTCATTGTGGCCGGTACTACTCCTATGTTGCTAGATTGGAACTAAAAATATAATTTTATTGTACACCTGAACTAAAGAGCTGCGAGGAGAGAATTTTTAACTTCATCTTTATACTTTAAAGGTGCAAACGATATTGGAAATGACTTGTCAAAAAGCATCCCACATTGAAAGCTTTAATATAAGGGCGAATTTATAAAGGGCCAAGTGGCACGTTCCTCCTGGACCAATCACAAATTGTCATGTTCTTTTTTGAATTAATAACAAAATAAGAAAAACATTAAATTTGGGACCAATTAAGGGTTGACTACATGTGTGTCGAATTGAAATACATTAAATTTGGGACCAATTAAGGTGTGGCGAATTGATATTAAAAATGTAAATTGAAAAATCTTGATGACGCCACATGTTTTCATCATGATTAATGAATTGAGTAAAATAATTTGATCCAATTTGGTATTAAGAAATTGAGCTAAATAGAAGAGTTCTCTTTCATTTAAAGATTAAAAGATTTATACCCCAAAGTACCTAGAAAGAATTCTCTTAAAGTGTAATACCCTATCTTTGAATTTTAAGTTGTTTGTTGTAAAATATCAATAAAATATTAGAAGTACATTTTTAGTAAAATTTTGTTAAGAAATGGCAAAAAGAGTAATTTTGAAATTTTGGAAAGAGCATTTTAGTAATTTTGTTTAAAAAAAAAAGAATTTTGAAAATATTATTATTATTATTATTATTATTATTATTATTATTATTATTATTATTATTATTATTATTATTATTATTATTATTATTTAAGTGGATTTTGTAATTATCATTTGTAAAAAAAAATATAAAAAATCAAAAAAAGAAAATAGGAATTTTTGGGATTTCACCCGAGAGGATAAAGAAGCAAGATGAATTGATTTTTTTCCATCAATTCTCCTAATTAGATGTTTGAACGATGGGATTTTCTTTAATAACCATTGCAGTCGGCCATTTGAAAGGAGGAGAAGAAAGGAATTGAAGAGGAAATTAAAAGAAAAAACTGGACAATTTTATATGAACATTGTGATTAACCAAATTGAGTGAAATTTGAGTCTAAATTGTATAAAAAAAGAAATAGGAAGCTGATGGACAGCTCAATTTGAAGAAATTTGGCCAAGAAAATCAAGGAAGAATCTTGACGGAGCTGAAAAAATTACAATTTTGAACAATTGAAGTTTTTGAAGAAATTGAAAAGGTTAGAGTTGAAATTGGAGCTTCAAATTTGGTGGTAAGCTCAATAAGAAGTCCCTCTTTGATTTAGTAATAATTAATTTGATTAATTTTAGCTAGAATTAACGAATTTGATGTTTGAAAATTGAAAAAAATCTCGACGAAAAACAGAGCCACGAAATTTTCAGCTTCAATTCCCATGGAATGAGAGCAAATTAGACGGCCAATACTTGAGGTAATGTACTTTAAGATATAGGTAATTGATTGGTATGAGTTAGAACGTCCAATTTTTGCTAGAAAAAGAGAATTTTATCGTCGGAGTTGTCGAAAAACTAGGAAAAATTGAAGAAAATTTGAAGGTTGAAGATGAAGTTTTTGGTTGTCCGTCATTAAAAGTGCGTCATAAAGTTACTGTTATTACTTGTCCGTCATTGAAACCCAAAGACAGATTACTTAATTACCTTAGCTCGATTAATATGTAATTTGTTAAATGCACATTTTATCCTTGAATAAGAAGCCAATTAGAGAAAAAATTAGAAAAATTAAGGGAACTTTGATATGTTAAGGAAAATTTAGAAAATTTAACCTAAGAACGGATTTTAAGTATTGGCTCGGTTTAATTCGTCGATTTTGGACGATTTTCAGAGAATTTGACGTTCGAAGAAATTTACGAACCGAGAACGTTTCATCAAGCTTGTGAGTAACTTATAATTTTATAGTATTATTTTTTTAAAGTATTAAAATTATTAAAATATCCTGATAATGCACGTTTTACGAGAAAAATATTTAATCTCAACATTTTGATAATTTGAGATTCTTTATAAAACAAGAAGGTATTATTATAATTATATGATTAATTTATGATTTTATGCATGAATTGTTATTCCGGGATATTTGAATATTAAATTATTATTTTACACGCTTTACGAGAGAAGTTCCTAAAGCTAAACATATTGAATGTTTATGATTTCTTCGTGCCAAAATGTGTTATATAACGATTAGATACATGATTTATAATTTTATACATGATTCGAGAAATTAAAGGTCGAAGATATTTTCATGTTTTACAAGATTTCAGTAAAATATGAATTAAGCATGTTTTAGTATTTCTAAATGAAATTTCATCATGATTTGAATGTTTCAAGTTCTATGAGCATTTCTCGACAATTATTGAAAATGTTTTATACGTTATTTACATGTTTTACGAGAATTTTAGTAAAAACATGTGTTCTCATAATTGAGCCTAAGGCTAATATACTAGGTGTGCACACTAGAGTATCTTGTTGTCATGAGTGCTGGGTTCACCCCACCATAACAAAGACGTTGTGAGCAGTGGCACCGCTACAACGTAGATAGCGTTGTTGTGAGTGTTGAGCTTGCTCCACTACGATAAAGACGTTACTGTTTTTAGCCCTACTGCAACGTAGATTCCGTTGTCGTTAGTGCAGGATTTACTCCACTACGACAAAGACGTTATAGACGCTAGCCCCACTATAACGTAGTATTGTTGTCGTAGGTGTTGAGCTAGCTTCACCACAGCAAAGACGTTGTTGGTACTGATCCCACCATGACGTAATTATTGTTGTCATTAGTGTTAAGATGACTCCATTATGGCAAAGACGTTAGAAATGTTAGGTTTTTTCTCACTACAACGTAGTTAAATGATTACACATGGCTTACAAATAGTTTTTAGTTACAGTTTTCTGGCAACAGTTTTCAGTTATGATATGTTTTAACAGCATGATGTTTATCTATTTATCTATTTCTAAAGCATGTGATTTCTAAGATGTGTTATCAAAATACATTGTTTCAGACTGTCACTCACTGAGCGTTAGCTCACTCTTTCAAATGTTTTCTCACTTTACATGTAGAGATTGATATTCCTGAGCCTGACCTATCACTGCTTGTGTGCTATTAGAGTTTGAATTTGCTTAGGTTATAATTATAACCCTACATATGCATGTTCTGATCTGTATTTTTAATAATCAGTGAGTTGGACGGTGTATAGTGTATACTTAAAACCTTTCATACAAGAAATTTTTTATTAACATGTTATTCAGTTATTTCCGTTGTATGTTATTTGAGTAAGTTAAGTAAACCATCAGTGAGTGCCGTTAAGTTAGGAACGTTACTAACTTGCTTGACGCCATCTCTTAGGCTAAGAGTAGAGAGTCTGGGAGAGGGTTGGACATAAAGACTTCCTAACTCCTAAAGTTAACCACACTTGAAGTGTTGAGTTTTATGTAATAA
Source organism: Cucumis cinereus (assembly GCA_037974625.1). NCBI lineage: Eukaryota > Viridiplantae > Streptophyta > Magnoliopsida > Cucurbitales > Cucurbitaceae > Cucumis > Cucumis cinereus. Next base: position 6,925 of record JBBPDJ010025647.1, on the reverse strand, counting down.
AACTTGTAGTATGTAAATGATAAGCATATTCAATTATTCAATAAAGATGTTATTGAGATATTGTTCAATATAGTTGTTGTTCAATTAGTAATTTGTTCATTATAATTTTGAATCTAATAAACTTTGGTCCTATGGCTATAATATGTGTCCTTGAGTTTTATGTAGTGACATAAAAGTGGATCAAATTTGAGTTAATATCCTAAACGATCTATAGTATATGAATAAGGTTGAGCGCCTTATTATGGGGACACTATGGATACAATCCACTTTGTATTAGGGACAAAAGATGTGATCCTAAATCATTATTGTAGAGACATGTGAGTTTGGGTGTCCTATGCAAAGAGTTTGTATTAAGACCAAACCATGAAATAGTCACCTGTTTACTTTATAACATTGTTTACTGTTTAAACTGACTATTTCAGATTTGATGACCCAGGTAACTGGATCTTAATCTCTAGCTAACTATGAACTCCTTTTTATTAGAGATTATCCTTATATCTACATAGGTGAAAACAACCCTGATATGAACCAGGACGCCCTTGTGTTACCTCTGGGACCAATCACACATTCAAGAGCCAAAAAACTACAGTTAGCATTGAATTCTCACATTCAATAGGAGGTAAACTCAATTGAGGGGATTCGAGTAGCAATAATTAGAAAAACGATTTATAATTGGAGTCAGTTGACGCTACATGATGGAACCAATTGAGCTTTGTAATATATTTTATTTTGCAAAACATACATTATTTTTGGATTTTTCATTATTGGACCATATATGTTTATCTGGTTTTTAGTTCTTTGAGTTAGGGGTAGAATAAACTTTTTATGTTTTTTTAGTGTAGTAGGTTGGGTTTAAAGTAGGGAAACAAAATCTAGCACGTCAGTTTTGATATTTTTGAAATTTAAAGTTTTCTATCAATGAAAATTCTATGGTAGATGACATAGTCTCTTCACCATCCTTTTGCAATTTTTGATTCAGTGTTTGATCACCTTGCTTGTGAAGTGATCGAACTTGGAGTTAGGAACCAGTTCTCCTTATCTCTTGGTATTCGATCAAAGGGTAATCCAAATCTAATTTATTCCCTTAAGTTGTTGTTAATTTAATTGGGGGTTTTAGAATTTGATATTAGGGGTTCACCAATTGGGTTCTTAATTTATAAATCATAGGGTTTTCATATCATTTGGTATTCGAGCCTAGGCTCTAGATTGTGTATATGTTTAATTGCTTCCTTGATTGAGTCCACTTTCTAATTAGGGTTATCGCTTTATTTTGAAAAAAGAAAAATTGAAGTTCGTTCGAAAGTAATCGAAATTGAAAGAAAAAAAAAAGGATTTGTGTCGAAGAAATCGAAATTGAAAATAAAAAAAAAAAAGAATTGCGGGGTACAGTAGTGATGAAAGGAAAAATAAAGAGAATTTTGACCGTCGATAGTGAGATTGAAAAGTTTTTTATTTTTTTCAAGAAGGCACGTCAAACAAACACGTTAATAGTAGACACATCAGTTATGCAGCTTGATTTTCATAGGTTTTAAGCGACTGAAGTTTCATAAGAAAAATAATAATTCTTAAAATGCATTTGTTTGATAAATTGAATTGGATTTTTTGTAAAATTAGTGTTGTTAGTCTTTATTCTTAATTCTTTGTTTCTTTTTATCATTGTTTTGTCTATTAGTTTGTCATTCCTTGTTCATCTTGCATAATTCTTGAATTTTGAATATTAGATTCTTAATTCTAGATATCATAATTTTTGTTGTTTCTTGTCTAGTTTGTTGAATCTTGAACATTAGATTCTTGATTTCTAGTTTTCTTTCGCTTTTGTTGAATTCAACTGGTTCTTTGCTTAAGTTTGACACTTTACTGTCATTTTTGTTTGTTTGTCGTTGGCTTGCTCTCTTGGTCTTGATTGCAAAACTCTGGCTCATTCCCCTTTTTTATGCATTCAATTTTTTAGAGAGAGCTTAGATCAAAGAGTGTAAACACGGGTGAACATCACCAACCGAGGAAACACGTAAGGGAGTGGTTTTTTAGGTCCACTTTTCTTTCACTTGTTTTGTGTTTTGTAACAATGAAGGATAATGAAGGTGTTCCACAAGGTCAGTTACAAGAAGAACTCAATGAGGAAGTCATGCAACGCTTCGAGGCTTTAATCAAGTGAGGTTAGACAGACTAGAACAAAGGTCTCAAGCTAAGGAAAGACCTGAAGTATGGAGATGGATTGTGGGGGATCCTAAGGATGAAGAAGACTCAGAGCAAAATGAATCTGACTCTCACCTTATTATAGATGGGCCTAGGAGAATGGAGCGACATGACCTGAGAGGAAGGAGAGATTTTCACAATAAGAGACTACAAGGAAAAAGAGAAAATCACCATGGAGATCGAGGATTTGGAGACATTAAGTTAAATTTCTAAAATTTTACGGTACGTCTGATCCTGAAGACTTTTTCCAATGAAAACATGGGCGAAACGTATCTTTTGTGGTAACGATCTCTTTAGAGAGAAGAAAGTAACTATCTTTATAATACATTTTAAGGGGTATGCACCAACATGGTGGAATAAAGTGTGTTCTAAGAGGAGAAGGTGATATGAGGGTCACGAGGAGACGTGGTTAGAATTGAGAGAGCTCATGAAGAGGCAGTTTGTGCCAAATCATTATTTGAGAGATTGTGCATAAAGACTTCAGGCGTCATGTCAATGGAGTAAAAGTGTAGAGGATTATTTCAAGGAGATGGAGATGTTGATGAAAAGATTGGATATGGATGAGGATGAAGCGAACACTATAACCAAAAAATTTCTCTATGGATTAAATATTGATGTAGTTGAACGTGTTGAAATGCAAGAGTGCAAGTATATAGAGAAATTAGTGCATCTTGCAGAGAAGGTTGAAAAACAATTTTAGAGGTGCAAATCAAGGTACAGTTCTAAAAAAAATTCCATTAAACTTCTTGGAAACATAATGAAAAATCCACAGATTCTAAGCTTAAAGTCAAGATAGGAAGTGACAAACCTAAAGATAAAGTAGAATCCTCGTAAAAAAAAAAAAAAACAAACAAACTCAGAGGTGGAGGCACCTACAGGTAGAAATAAAGACCTGAAGTGTTGAAAATGTCAGAGAGTGGGTCACATAAGTAAAGAATGTCCAAATAAGAGGACAGTGATCATTAGAGGAGGCAAGATATTCACTCGTGTGAGTGTAGATGACGACTTGACAAAAAATTTAATGAGTGACGAAGAAGGAGAGGTGGAGGTGGAAGATACTTTATGGTTGTCCACAGTCACTAGAAGGGTCTTAAGTACACATATGAGGGAGGATGGTTTGGAGAATCAGAGAGAGAATCTTTTTCGTACACGTTACCTTGTGCAAACTGCATCGTGTAGTGTTGTGATTGACAGTGAGAGTTGTACGAATCTGGTGAGCTCTAGTTTAATCTCCCAACTAGACATGGATACTACACCTCATCCTCAACTTTACAAACTACAGTGGCTTAATGGTTGTAGAGAACTCAAGATGACTAAGCAGGTGAAGGTTCCTTTTGCCATAGAGAGATAAAAGGATGAAGTATAGTATGACGTGGTGCCTATGCATGCAGTTGATATACTCTTTGGAAGTCCTTGGAAATATTATAGGAATGTGATCTATGATGGTTTTCTTAACCAACACTTACACACAATGGTAGGAAAATTGTACTTGCATCCCTTTTCCACAAGGAAATGCTTATTGATCAAAAGAAGTTATAAAAAAGAAGAGAAGAAGTTGCAACAAAACCAAAAAAGAAAGAAAAAAGAAAAATTGAGTTACAGAGAAAATAAGGGATTGAGAAAAGAAAGAGAGAGTTTGAGAAAAACAATGAGGGATTGAGAAAATTCTTATTGAGTATAGACATCCTATTCCTTGGTTGGATGATATGCTAGATGAATTGTATGGTTGTAGCCTGTTTATAAAAGTTGACTTAAAATCTGGATACCATCAAATTAGGATGAATGTTTTAGATGAATGGAAAACCGCTTTCAAAACTAAGCATGGTTGGTATGAATGGTTGGTTATTTGTTTTGGCTTAATTAATGCACCTAGTACTTTTATGAGACTTATCAACCATGTACTACATGCATTTTTAGGAGAGTTTTTTGTGGTTTATTTTGATGACATCCTAATATATTTTAAGATACTAGAGGATCATGTTATGCATGTTAGGTGTATTCTAGATGCACTTAGAAGGAAAATGTTTTATGTTAATCTCAAAAAGTATTGTTTTTGCATGGAAAAGGTAAACTTCCTAGGTTTTGTAGTTTTTAAACATGAAGTGGAAGTTGATTCTGAGAAGGTTAAAGCAATTAGGGAGTGGCCTACACCTAAGAATGCTTGTGAGATTAGAAGTTTTCATGGCTTAGCTGGCTTTTATAGGAGTTTCATTAAACATTTCAGTTCCATAGTTTCACCACTTATTGAACTTATCAAGAAGAATGTAAAGTTGAGTGGGGACAAACACAAGAATGTGCTTTGAATGATTTGAAATATAAGCTATGTAATGCGTCTTTGTTTGCCTTACCTAATTTTAAGCTAATATTTGAAATTGAGTGTGATGCCAGTGAAATAAGGATTAAAGCAGTTTTAATGTAAGAACAAAGATCGTTGATGTACTTTAGTGAAAACCTAAATGAATCTACCTTGAACTATCCTCCATATGAAAAGTTTTATGCCTTAGTGAGAGCACTACAAACCTAGAAACATTACTTATGGCAAAAGGAGTTTGTTATCCATACTTACCACTAGAGCTTTCATAACTTTAAAGGCCAATAATCAGAGACATAAAAAATGGTTGGAGTTTATTGAAACTTTTTTTTTATGTTATACGGTATAAGAAAGGAAAGGAAGATGAAAATGTAGACACACAATCTATAAGGTATGTCATGCTAAACACTCTTCACACTAGGTTGCTTGGACTTGAACATACTAAAACATTGTATTCATAAGACACTTATTTTGCACTTGTTGTTAAAAATCTCAAGCAAAAATGTGTCATGCCTGATTATCGTTGTTTGGTGGGTTTCTGTCTAGGAAGAATAAGTTTTGCATTACCACTTGTTCTATTCGAAAGTTATTAGTTAAAAAGGCGCATGGTGGAGGTTTAATAGGACATTTGAGATCACTAAATCATATGACATGTTGAGTGAACATTTTTATTGGCCTAGAATGAGACATGATGTACATAAGGAGTGTGAGAGATGTATTGCATGTAAGGAAGCTAAGTCTAAGTTTAAACCACATGAAATGTATTTGCCTTTACCAACTCCTAGTGGACCTTGGTTAGATATTTCAATGGATTTTGTGCTAGGTTTACTTCGATCTAAGAAGGGGAAGTATTGAGTTTTTATGGTAGTTGATAGGTTTAGCAATGACTCATTTTATTGCATGCAATAAAACTAATGACGCTAAACATGTGGCCAACTTGTTCTTTAAGGATGTAGTTTGCATGAAATTTCTAGAAGCATTGTTAGTGATAAAGATGTGAAATTTGTAAGTCATTTTTGGAAAGTGTTTTGCCAAAAAACATTGGTACTAAGTTAGTCTACGCCACTACGTGTCATCCACAGACTACTGACAAATTGAGGTAGTCAATAGGACGATGGTGACTATGCTTACGGCTCTAATAGATAAAAATATCAAAACTTGGAAGGATTTTTATCATTTATTGAATTTGCATACAACAGAATTGTTCATAGTGTCACTAAATATTCATAGTTTAAGATTGTGTATGGTTTTACCATTTATCACCTATTGACTTGTTGCCTTTTTCTTCTAGCAAGGTAGTGAATTTTCATCTAGTGAATTTTCAACAAGATGAGAAGGCCTCCCTCATTCGAAAACTACATAAAGAGGTTAAAGAAAGGATTGAGAAGCAAAATGTCAAGGTAACAGAAAAGGTTAACCAACATCGAAAGCCCATATAATTTAAGGATGGGGATTTAGTTTGGGTCCATCCTCGAAAGGAAAGATTTCCACATCAACAAGATTCGAAGTTAAACCCAAAGGAGGTAGGCCATTCGAGTGATGAAAAAAATTAATGACAATGTCTACCAAATTGGGTGTGCAGAGAGATGGGTGCAGTTGCTTATGAGTTGTATAACAACACCACAGTTTTCAGTTCTTATCAATGATGTGACCAAAGGACGTAGCATCGCATCTTGAGGAATTTGTAAGGTGACCCACTTTCCCCTTATTTATTTTTCTCTGTGCTGAGGGTTTATCTCATGCCCTTTCTGGTGCACATCGTTGTTAAGTCATAATTAGTTTGTACTTTTACTGTTTACCTACTCTCCCTTAAATCTTGGGTTAGGTGGTTGTAATCTCTGTATTTATTGTTTCTCTCTTCTATCTTCTTATATATATATATGTTTTGTATCCTGTATTAAATAGAAGAAAATATACACAGAAACCTTTCTGCCAAAACTTTTCCTCTCAATCCTTAACATTATTCTGGTATCGGAGCACAGAAACCATGGTCGACGCACATGAGACCTCACAACCATTAAAGAAAACTCAAACTCCAGTAGCTAAGGGAGAATCAAGTCAAATCCTCACCACAAATCCCAGCACCTACTAAGTCCGATCCGGCCCATCTCCGGTTGGAACTCCAACCTTTGTAAATTTGATGAACCAAGTTACGACTACCAAAATGGATCGGAATAACTTTCTCTTGTGACAGAGTATCATTATTCCCATCCTAAAAAGCTACAAACTTGAAGGGCATTTGTCTGGAAAAACCCCAGCTCCTGAAATGTCAATTGTTATTCCTCCATCAGAAGATGAACCCGAAGGCCTGCTGATACCCAATCCTAAAAATGATGTATGGCTTGCAGCTGATCAATTATTGGTAGGATGGCTGTATAATTCCATGACACCAGAAGTGGTTGTTCAAGTCATGGGTTT